>JACXGM010020160.1:0-17953 GCA_016801145.1 Umbra pygmaea | reverse complement strand
ACACAGTTTTTTGTGTCCCAAGGAAATAGTGGAGGCTGGATTCCAAACACATGGTAGAAGGGGGTAAGTCTCAGCATGGAGTGTTTGAGAGTATCACAAAATGCCTTCCAAGACACGAGATGTGAACTAAGGTCCCTGATCGCATACAATGTCTTCTGGAATCCCAAATAGATGGAACACCTGTTGAAACACACACTTCGCTAATTCTAAAACATCAGGAAGATGGAGTGGAACCAGGCAGCACATTTTTGAGAAACGGTCGATCATTATTAAGAGAGTGGTAAATCCAGAAGAGACAGGATGATCTGTGATGAAATCCATTGCTATATGTGACCAGGGTCTGTGGGGTAAGGCAAAAGCTTACATGTGGGCAGCTGACAAGGTATCTTAGACTGCGCACAGACATGGCATGACAAGACATAATCACTGATGTCTCCCTTGAGTGAGGACCAACAATTCCTTCAATAAGAGTTTAATGGTCCTAGTGATACCGGGATGTCCAGAACCAAGGAATGTGACTCCATTGAAGTAGCTGAGGGTGGATGGTTGCAGGCACAAAGGTCTTGACTGCAGGTGTGTTAGGTGGCAGAGGTTTTGACAGAAGGGCATCCTGGATAACAGAATCAATATCCCATAGTATGGGTCTTACCAAACATTCTGGGGGAATAATGGTGTCCAGAACCTGCTGGAACAGAGGGTTCGTCAAACTGACAGGAGAGGGAATCATCCTTGACATTCTTTTTCCCTCGCAGGTAGGAAAGAAAAATGACCACCTTGCCAGTGGGGTACCACAAAGGGGTACTACTCTCCTTCTAGCCAGTGACGCCATTCTTCCAAGACCAGTTTAATAGCTGGAAGTTCCCGGTTCCCGACATCATAATTTCTTTCAGCAGGCGATAGCTTCTTAGAAAAGAAGGCACACAGGTGCATTTTGGAAGGATTACACCTGCGCTGTGAAAGTATAACTCCCACTCCAACTTCTCTGAGGCGTCTATTTCGACGATGAATGGTTGATTGGGATCAGGCTGATATAGAATGGGCGCCAAGGTGAAGCGCTCTTTAAGGGCTTCAAACCTGCTACTGCAGCGTCATTCCATTGTAGTTTAGATGCTTTTTGATCAATCAGAGCGCGGAGCAGAGATGCCACAGTGCTGAAATTATGCACAATTCTTCTATAGAAATTAGCAAAGCCAATGAATCGTTGGAGCTCCTTCACAGTGCGGAGTTGAGGCCAATTACGTACTGCCGTCACCTTGCCCTCATCCATATGAACCCAATAACGACACTGTCGTGACATGCCTTGACGTACAGCCTGTTTTCCTGGAGACATTGAAAGACTCTTGACATGTTGAATATGTTCTGCCAGGGAATCAGAATAAATTAAAATGTCATATGTATATAACAACAAAAATGTCTAACATGAATATTTATTTCATAAAGGACTGAAAGACTGCTGGAGCATTAGTGGGAAACAGGGAGCTGGTGGAGCTGGAATGAGGGTCTCACACAGTGCATCCGGAAAGTATTCACAGTTACACCCTTGTTCCGAAATGGATGAAATGAATTATTTCCCTCAAAATTCCCCAGTCTGAGTTCCAGAATACTATGGTTCAGATTTTCAGCTAGGAGTCTCTGTACATTGCTGCATTCATTTTTCCCTTGATCCTGGCTAGT
Organism: Umbra pygmaea; assembly: GCA_016801145.1. Lineage (NCBI taxonomy): Eukaryota > Metazoa > Chordata > Actinopteri > Esociformes > Umbridae > Umbra > Umbra pygmaea. Next base: position 16,279 of record JACXGM010020160.1, on the reverse strand, counting down.
CTCCCAGTTCCTGCCGCTGAAAAACTTCCAGATGGCATGATGCTGCTACCACCATGCTTCACTGTAGGGATGGTATTGGCCAGGTGATGAGCGGTGCCTGGTTTACTCCGGACATGATGCTTGCAAATCAGGCCATAAAGTTCAATCTTTGTTTCATCAGATCTGTGAGTCCTTCAGGTCCCTTCTGGCAAACTGCAGGCAGGCTCTCATATGCCTTTTACTGAGGAGTGTCTTCTGTCTGGCCACTACCATACAGGCCTGATTGGTGGAGTGCTACAGAGATGGATTTTCTTCTGGAAGGTTCTCTTCTCTCCACAGAAAAATGCTGGAGCTTTGTTAGAGTCGCCATCGGGTTCTTGGTCACCTCCCTGACTAATGCCCTTCTCCCCCGATTGCTCAGTTTGGCCTGGCGGCCAGCTTTAGGAAGAGTCCTGGTGGTTCCAAACTTATTCCATTTAAGCACGATGGAAGCCACTATGCTCATTGGGACCTTCAATGCTGCTGATATTTTTCTGTACCCTTCCCCAGATCTGTGCCTCGATACAATCCTGTCTCAAAGGTCTACAGACAATTCCTTGGACTTCAGAGCTTGGTTTGTGCTCTGACATGCACTGTTAACTGTGGGACCTTATATAGAGAGGTGTGTGCATTTCCAAATTATATCCAATCAACTGGAGTACACCTATGGTAAATTCAATCAGACTGTGGAAGCATCAAGTACTATCGGTGGAAACAGGATGCACCTGAGCTCAATTTTGAATGTCATGGCAAAGACTGCAAATACTTTAAAATTTTTAATAAATTTGCTGAGATTTCAAACACACTACTTTTGACAGTGTCATTATAGGGTTAATGTTTGTATAATTTTGAGGGAAATTATTAATTTAATCTATTTCAGAATGAGGGTGTAACATAAAAAAATGAGGAAAAAGTGAAGCGCTGTGAATACTTTCCGAATGCACTGTACATGCATTTTTATTTTGGTTCCAGGAGAGGGGATTTAACATAAAAGGCACAAACATCTTCCAAGCCATCCCCTGCCAGTTAATACAGCCTCTGCATAATATAGCTCACTCATTTTTGTGATGCCAGATATGAAGACCTTCGCTCATTATAGAAGGTCAAAGCTGGCCCCCATGTCACCTGTCAGATATCCTTTTTTCTTCTTTTAAGCGTCTAAAACACATTTTCTCTCACGGACAGGAAGGGGATGAGATGCATAATAAATCAAAAAGTCATCAGATACTGAGATATAGGAGATGGAGGGGGACAGCAAGAGAGATTAAGGTGACAGATAACTTTGAGAGACATAGGGACAAGAAATTGTAAGATGAGGGAAAGGGAGAGTCATGGTTTTAAATCCGATTTGGCATCATGGTTTAAAGTGCTGTTTGAAAGTATGTGAACGCCTTGTGGAATTCTAGATCGGGGAACACTAAATCAGTCTTTTTTTGAGACATACAGTTTCTCACAGAAGTGGGATAATCATATATTTACCGAAATGTGAGGGGTGTACTCACTTTTGTGTGGTAATGTAGGTAGTATTTACCAATTCCACATGTTAGTTCAGAAGAAACTATTTGTGTAGTAGAAAAACAAAATTAAATAGGAATTACTGCAGGTGCAAATAAGTGAACTCCAATTTCAAACTCGCATTGTTCCAATCAAGTAGGTAAGTAGAATCAGGTGGGTATGTCATTGGATACCAAATTAACCAATGAAGGCAGAGACCTTTAGGCACGTTTCTGGGCAAAAAAGAGTGATGAGAAAACTGGTCAGTTTGGAGTTACCCATAGTGATCTGAGACGATATTAGGTAGTGGATCGGGGAAGGCTACGAAACCAGCAGCATAGCTCCCTATATTCCAGCTGCTTCTAAAGTTAAGCCCCTAGATGGGAGACCAATGCTGCTGGAAGTGGTGTTGGAGGGCCAGTAAGGGGGCACCCTTCCTTTGCCGAGATATTCCACATTTTCAGTTTGCTGATTAGACAGCATGATTATTGCACAGGTGTGACTTAGGCTGGCCACAAAAAAAACACCATTCTAAAATGTGCAGTTTCATCACACAGCACAATGCCACAGATGTTACAAGTTGAGGGAGCGAAACGGTCAACTCCCACACAGTGATTTAAAGCCACAACAGGTGGATTCCGCAGCCTAGGTGATCACAAAAATTCAGTAGGCTGCGGAGCTGGCCATGGTGCTGAATCCATCAATAGTTTTTACTATTGTTATTTTTACTGCACTGTTTGGAGTTGGAACCGGGGGTGCAGGATTTTTACTATACATGCGGTCTTCTACACCTGCGGTCTTCTGTACATATGACAAATAAACTTGAAACTTAAATTTGAAACTCCTGGGCTCCAAGTGAGAGTTCTACTCATCCTTATCCCTATAGACCCCATAACAGCAGTCGACAGCCTTTCATTGAATTATTGTAGGGGGTCTTTGTGGCATAGTGGGCTAAGTTGCCACATTGTAGGACAGTCTTCATCATAATAGTCAAGGGTTCATGCCTGACTATGGGTTCCCCATAGTCAGGCATGCTCCCCAAAAAATGCTTGTGCAGTATTGTCCAAAAAACGAGTTCCAAAGTTTAACTGTACAGCCATCTAACTAGGTTATGTTCTCAGACTACTTCCAAAATCATTGATATATGGAAATGTTCCCATCTGCTTGCCATAGCTAGCTAATGTTACAGTTTGTCTATCTGGCTATAGTACCAAGAATATTTTTGGCTGCATGTTTTTCTCCCGCAACGCAACACATTTGTCATATTCAAACTAGGCTATATATAGCCATGAGTGATGGTCTGGATCTGACGAAAGACATGCCTCCTTGCTTTCACTTATCATGTACAAAAAGTTACTGGTTATACAGATCTTGTGCCCTATTATTTCTCTGGCATGATAACTTGGTTGTTACAGACAAGCGCATCAGCTGTCAAGTTCAATTTATTTATGATTAGTCTTGTAATGAAAAGAGTTGCAGTTTTTAGTTTCATAGCAAGAAAAATTGTAGGATGTTTTGTATTGTCTTTATAAATTACATACATATGAAAAAGGCAACAGATTTGTTGAATAGTCATCTACTTACCCATCTAAATGTCTGGTTATTTTATCAGGCTAAATAAAAAGAGGTTTGGCAATACGTGTGACTTTTACTAGTCATTAATGGAGGCTTTAATATTGTGATTTGTTCAAGACGTTGTCACTTCAAATTGAGGATTTGCTACATTAGTAAAAAAAATTTTTTATAAGCCATGGGTCTACCGTATAGAGCCTAATTGTCCTATCCATTATGATTATCAACTGTAGCATACACTGAACCTATTTATGGTTGACTAAAGGGATGTTAATTGATCCTAAGTGCTTTAAAGTTTTATAATGGTGTGTCTGTCATCTTTTGATGTGTTTTAAAGGGAGACATGTAATTGTAAAACAAGAGATCATGATTATTCTGACCACATGTATCCTAAATTCATCACTTTCTCTGGCAACTAAGTTAGAAAGTGATGTGAAGTCAGGGTTCTGTGATAGAGGACAAGGAGAAAGAGTTTCTAAAGTTGATTGGAGGGATAGATAAGTGAAGGAAGGAATAGTCTGTCTATTTAAATATATGCAAATAATATGTATAAATATCATATATTAGGACGTTATTGTTGAGAAATGTGGTAGTATAGTTTGTTTTTCATTGATCATTTTGATGGGGAGTATCTAAAAATGAAAGGTTAACATTGCGTTAGTCTCAATTACATTATTTTGGTGTTATATTAAACGTACAATACGTAGTTTTTGGCCGCTAGGTGTCTCTCAATTAAAACAATACGAAAAGATGTACTTGGATGACGTCAGGAAGTAGCGTGGGATCATGGGTTTTGTTATCGTCGTCAATGACAACCTTCCAATCTAGCGTGTCCGGCAGAAAACATTTTCACTGAGAAAAGTAATATATTGTTAAAAATATTATAACTTTATTCACGTTATGTTTGGCGGTTCCCTGGAACTAGCAACTAGAGCAGTTAAGGGTTGTATGACGCCATTGACGGAAGACAAAATGAAACGTCCCGTGTCTTCGAATTATATTGCAAATTTCTCTGGGTTTGAAAGTTGGTGGAAACATTTAGGATAATGTAAGTACACAACTAAGAAATATGTATAATATAGGTATAGTGATGTTTGCTTTTTTTAATGCAAAGTAGGCGTTTTGTTATTGTTTTGGAAAACTACATATTGTACCTTTAAAGAGGAGATTGTGCTCTTTACAACAAAGTAAATTATTAGTAGTTTTTCTGCTCTCTGTGTCTTTGAGATGTGAGAAAATCTGATTCATTTTTAGAATTCTCTATTCTACAGCCGCATTCTATAATACTATTGGTATCTAAAGGGTTAATATGTGCTAATGTAGATTTGGTCTAAAATGCAGCAATAAGGCTTGAAAATATGATCCTTCCTCTAAAGAAGGCAAATAACTAGTTGCTAGAGTACTGTATATATCCAAGGTCACCAGATTAATTTTAGGTGCATTATAATGTTAACTAGCTACCAAATAATTCATTATTTACATAGTTAAGCAAGCAAATTTTGGAATTACAAGCTATTTTTTACAGACCATGATAGCTAATGTCTAAGTTCATTTGATAATATGATGAAGAAGTTGTCTACTAAAAATCAAGCTACTATAGCCGTGCTGTGATATTTCCAAATCCCTATAACGTAATTTAGACAGTAATTAGCTCTGGTTAAAAGTCATCGTTCAACTTTTGGACATCAATAACGTGACCATGGCAACAATAATGTACTGCAAGCCATGAATAGAAAGTAAATTAATGTGAGCATCACAGTTCCATACTTCACCTGTGCTGTACCAAGGTTTCTAGCACACATCTTTGACCCACTACCATAGCTTGGTTGATCTACTTTAATTCAAACTATATGTAGTCAGTTTTCTTAGTTTTTCAGTCCTATCAAACAGCCTAATTTTTTATCTTACAGGAGGTGATCCCACAAAAGAATGTGATAGTACAACAGACAAATGATACAATGTAATGTATTACATTCTTAAATGGCACCTCAGGGGTTTGTTTGATATGGCTAATATAGCACATCCCCTCTGGCCTTATTGCTTAATTATAGCATACAATCTCCATCTCCTGCAGGCTCTCACAGAGTGGTACAAACACATTTTCAAACAGGCTGCATTTGTTTGATTTAACAGGTGATCCCGAGGGAGTAATATTATGCATTAACAACAGGCAGACATAAAAGCACTTGAAAGCCGAACACAGAATGTGGTCTTATTGAACGTTCAAAAGGTGCTGCGTGATAAGTGGTGCACAGTGGCCAAGATCCAATAGGGTGCTTCTCGGCTGGGTGAAATGGAAAAAAAACAGAAAATATGTAGGTAGTCAGCCACAGGCACCAAGGTTATGGATGCATTCCAAATGCCACCCAATTCCCTTTATAGTCCACAAAGTTTCACCAGGTCCCAAAGCAAACCAGGCAATACCCTATGCTTTGACTTTTTTAAGCCTCAATTCTGTTTTACCTCAGTGAGTTTGGGACGGAATATATTCTTGCATGCTTGTGGGAACAGTAATCTGTTTGTCATCTCTGTGTGTTCCTCTAATATTATGTCTAGTTTCTTAAAGGGTGCTTGCATACCTACTGAGTATTAACACCAAACTCAGGGCCTCACCACTTCCTCAATAGTGTAGCTCGTTAACATCCTGCTTCTGAGTGGCTCAATGCAGAGCATGTGGGGTTATAGGCGCTAAAGAGAGCATGTGGAAGAAATTTATGGCTTGTACTTGGTCAGGACAGACCAAACCAAATAGCATAACAACAACGTCTCTTTAGCAGCCTGTGGACAACACAGCTAGGTTACCAAACAGCTACCAATTCCCAATAGAACTGATGGATTTTTCAAGGTGAGGAGTAAGGTTACCAATACAACTCCTCCTTACAAAATGATAAAGAATAATGTTTAGCACATTTATGTCCAGTCAGTCTGTTGCCCATTTAATTAATGTCAAAAGTGTAACAGAGCAGACTCCTTGAATACCTAATAAAAAACGAAGTTGTGTGTCTAACACTGCTGAAGCTGTTAACACAATGCCGTTGTCCCAGCAACAGAGTCAATATGGTAAAAATCCAGACAAAAATTTGTGTAGATTTGATGCAGACCTCACTCCCTGTTTTTTCCCCAACAGATGGGAACCAATTAGCCATCTGACTTGAGGAGAAACACTCGGGCAGTCAGCAACGCGGAGCATAGAGTCATGATGCAAATGAAGTGAGGAGAGGACCAGAGAAAGCTGTCTTGGAAAGAAAGAAATTAATGAGAGGGACATTAGAGGTGGATCGGTCATTCCGCTTCAAAAAGCACAAGAAAGACGATTTCGATCCCAGCATATCAGATTGTTCTGAAATTGGTTTGCTACTTATAATAACAAAGATGATTAGCATTACTGACACATTATTGAATATAATTTAACATCTGAGAAATTAAACTAATTGCTAGGATTCAGATATCATTCTGTACCCAATGTTAAAACATGAAGAATCATGAAAACAGCAAGAGAACACATGCACATCATCCAAATGCAATAATAATCCAACCCTAGTGATTTTATAGGCCATTTTTATGTGCTAAAAGTAACATTTGGACAGTCACCAGATTCCTCACCTACTCCTTTTGTAATGAACATTCACTGATTATATTGATCTATTGTAGCTTATACATTTCTGAAAAGAAAGATCCTCAACAGAAATTGTAAACAAGCTAATGATTTCTTAATACAAGTTGGAAATCTGAAATAAAGGGTATTATCAGCTGCTCATTATTATTAACAATTCATAAAAATACGCACATCACCCAGCTCAATTATTTTCTTTTTTGTGATTGTGGTTACATTTTCAATGATAACTTAAAAATATATTTCGGTGGTCGCTGTCCAGTCAAACAATCATGAAACTGAGGAAAGAAAGATTGACGAACAGGCACAACTGCATGTACATGAGCTCCAACAGAGCAAAAAACATGCACAATTAACAGTGGGAGGGGGAGATGTCAGGAAGCATAGCTAAAGGTTCAGAGCAACAACTACAAACTCGGGTAGCATAGTATCCTTATGGTTACAACGTGACCAGTAACTGACCGGTTGCTAGATCAAAATCTACAGCCGACAAGTTTAAAAAATCTTTAATTGCTCCCAGGTCCTTGCTGAATATGAGAGAGTTCTCAGTCAATTCACAATAGATTATAGTCTCGCTTGGCCCATGAACTCATTTCAGGGGCGTGAAAATCTTTAACAAGCTTAGAAGAAGTCTAGTCCTAGTGTAGAAGATTATTAACTGACCTTGCTAGCCATGTTGTGTCATAGGATTACATGTGATGAATTGTTTTTTATGAGATTAGTTACAAAATGTCAAATACCTCTGTATGTCAACGACATCTTGCTATTTTTCTGTCCTGGTTCTGGGAGGCAACTTATTTGGGACCATAATATACAAAGATACAGCCCAGCAGCTGTATCTCCCAGCCTTTTTGGAAAATATTTGTGAACACAGTTAAGAAAAGTACATAAGGGAAGAAAACTATAATTCCAAAGTACTTTAATTTACATTACATCTTTAAAAGGGGATCCTCAAACACCTGTCAGGTGGACGCTGCTTCAGTCAGTCACATCGAAAGAAAATGCTCTAATCATTTCTGATGCCACAATCATAGCTTTCATTTCAAATGTCTCTTCCACTCACCTCAAAAGCAGGTAGACAAAGGCAAAAAAATAAACTGCCATAGAGTATTAAACTCCAAAGGACCACTTTCAAAGCCTCAGATCTGTATATAGCTTTGCTCACTTCATCTCTATTTACCTATTTTTTACTCACAGCTTCAAAGCGATATTATTTTTCTGCTATTTGCAAACCCCTCTCAGAAGGCAGCACAGAATATGAGTTCAAATAGTAGAATATTGACAAATCAGATGAAATAGAACAGATGTACAGAAACACTGATATAAACAAAATTGTGGCACAATCTGTTGCAGCTACATGCTGAATCAAGCTGAAGCAAAATCTGCACAGAATGAATCATTTGGAATTGGAAAAGCTAAAGGAAACACACAGGCTATTTTCACCTTTCTTGATTTATGGCTAAAACCTTATTTACAGAGGCAAAAATATGTTGGTAAAAAACAAAGTGGTCATTTTGAAATTCTCCCTCAAAAAGTGGCCTTTTTCTGCCACTCATAATAAAACATTAGGTTCCTAAACTCTTGTTTTGCTGTTCTTGTCACTACTTATATTGCTTACATTTTAACATACTTTATAGTTCTTTACAATTAGTAGTCATTTCATCTACTGTTAAAATAGGCTCCAAGTCTCAAATTATCATATTTGTTCATAATTAAAACCATACAAGACATGAGAATAGATCGTAATATGTTCACAATGCTACACACATGCTCCAACTACATTATTTCTATTACCAATATAGCATATGAGGCATCTATTACTGTACCTCCACATCTACTTATCAGTCAGTACAGAAATACATAGAAACATAGGAGACAAGCACATGCCTATATCTCACTGGCACCAGAGAAGTCACTGGTAATATAGTTTAAGTTCACTGGCACACCCAGAGCTACACCTGCTGAAATTGGTGAGTATCAGCACTACAGAAAGCATACAGGTTTTTAATTTGTGAAAACAGAAGAAGTAATATAAAAAAGCATAATTGAGACAATACCCTGCCAATAAGCTTTTTACTCATCTTGTCAGAGCAAAACCTCTCATCAGGGCCGGCCCATCCTACAGGCAAACTAGGCGGTTGCCTAGGGCCCTAACAATTTCACAAGGCCCCAAAAGTATTGTATGTGGCAAAGGGCTCTGCCAGGTACAAGCTGTCAGGAGGCTAAAACTGGATCATCATCACTAATCAAAGAATCAAGCTTTCGCAAGAGCCATTTCAATCCCCTGGTCTAAAGCCTGTTGAGAAACTGCGGGGTGCGCTGAATAGTAGAAGACCAAGCAAGCACCACGGCCCAATCTTCTGCCTGGCTGAATGGTGTCAGATGAATAGTTCTGTTTTCTTACCTTATCAAAACTGTAGAAAAAGAATCAGTGATATTATCTTGACAAGGGGAGGTTTCACAATGTCTACTAAATGTATTGCTGCTAATAATTGTGAAACATTTTTTAGGTCAATATATTTTTTTGTGATGTTCCCCCATTTTTCTCCCCTCCCAATTCCCACTGATCTTGCCTTGTCGGCACACAACAAAGTCTAAACCAGAATACTTATGTACAGGAAGGAATTGACATTGAACTCACAGGTGTTCTAGCCTCCACATTAAGTATATAGAGTAGCAAGGGAACCATACATGCAAAGATATTGAAATGAACAACCCACCAAAGCCAAATGGAGCTAAACTTCATTAGCCTGGGAGAACCCAGACGGGCTTCCGGCAAATTTAGATTTCCTCTTCAAGTCAGTCTGGCCAAGAGCCCATTCAAGCCCATTTCCAAACGCAGCTTTATACTGTCATTGGTTGAAGCAGACAATTACAACAATTACTGCTGCAATGGAACATCCGCAACATTACTCATTCGAATCAGCTATCGCGTTTGAACATTAAATTTTTGTTAAAAACCGAGCAAAGTACAATATTCAAAGTCTTCATAGACAGGCATTTGAGCGGCGTCAGTTGGTGACGCCCCTTTGGAAATGGGCTGTGAATGAACCTTTCCCAGGCCCACTCTCAGTCAGAACTGAGAAGGGTCTGGTGTTAACCAGGCTAAAACTTCATTAGCCTCATGAGCTAATATGCCAACAGGATTTGAACCCTGGTCTTGCAGTAATGTTCCTAATTTCCAGGCAGTGACTTTACCCCTGCACCATTTAAGGCATTCATTTCTTCACTAGAAACAACAACAAAATTCTCTAATAAAGTTGAAATTAATATAATATTTTGAGTATAAGATTAAGCTGATAAAGAATAACACATTTTGTCTGTTTAAAGCTTGTGAACCAAAACTGAAAGTAGCTCAGTTGCGAGTCGGATGCAGGGGAGAGGTTGAGTTGTTTTGAAAGTGGACTACTATTGTTGCACACCCATTATCATCCACACGGGAAATATATTCTACATGTAGCAGCTTTAAGCGGTTCAGTGTAATGTGTAAGGTAAACCTAATACATTTATTTTGATCCAAACATGAATTTGACCCAATATGTAGTGTAATAAATGGAATAAAAAAATGAACCATGCTTGGGATGTGTTGTCACACAACACATTCAGTGCCCATATACTGTAGGGTTTCTGCATCAACACCAATGGGTTTTGACCACATATTCTTTCTGCAATGATCAAGGGGCCCGTGTCTGCTCATCGTCACGGCCCCTGTATGCACAAACAGCCTGGTCCGCCACTGTGTGGTCATGTAAAGGAAACCAAATGAGGACAGGCTACCTGTCCTCAAAAAAAGATTACTCAAGTAAAAAACACTAAACTTCTGAAGGTTTAATAGCAGTTAGTTCTAACTGACTTTTGCTAATCTCTAGTTGTTACAGGCAAGTCATGCAGTGGACTAGATAATGCAAAACATCATATAAATAGGAAATGTTGTATTCCTGAATATTTGTATTTTCTGAATTTTTTGTGTGAAATGACAATTCATAGCAGTGGGCTCTGCAGTCAAATACAAACAACTACAAAAATCCAGTCAATCAACTACAAAACAATTTTTACATCACATAAAATACAGACATACTTTCATTTTGACCTCGCCCATCAATTAATTGCACTCGAAACTTATTTGTAAAGAAATGTACAGCTTCAGACATGTTAACCCTGAATAATTTGTTAAAATTACAATGTGTCTGTCCATTAGAAGTCAATATATTTGTAATTGTCGCAATCGCCTGGTAATGGTTAAGGTTTCCTGTAATATTATTATCATATGGACAAAGCACCGGCCAATGGAGCGCTGCAGGCTGCAGTGTCGGATATTGCTTATTAACATTGTCTCACTAAGACTAATGTAGGCTACTGTATATGTCCCGTCGGAACAATTATTGAATTATCCTAAAATTAAGTTTATATGATTGGTTCATACAACATACCCTACCAGACATTGCAATATGCAAAACAAATAATCGTATTCTCACCGTATACATTCGCTCTGTGTCATATAATGCAGTACAGCGGCAATCCACATTCGGCGTCAGTGTCTGATGCTTTTGTCTGTACCTGGGTTGCCTCCTCCACCCCAGCCTTGACTAGACTAGACTAGACTGACAGCGAATGAGTTCCGCGATTCGCTTTGATGTTGGTAACTTGGCTTCTCTGAGTGTGTGCGGGTTTTCTTCCTACCAACCAAACAAAGACCCTCCCATCGCAGGCTCCCTACGGATACGCCTTTTTATATTACTTCACTCGATAAAGACCGTTCGGTTTTGTGTAACAACTCAATTAGAGCCACTTCATGTAGCACAAACGTTAGATCACCTTGTGTAGGACAACCGATCAATGCTCCAATCAGGATGAAAACGTTTTTTTATTTTTATCAAACTCAGTCGATATTATAACAGAAAGTAATTTAATGATACACGGCTGCAATTTCGACACATTTTTGGTCGTCAGCAGTTTTTGTCTTGTAATGTCAAGTGGCAGCCACTTAATTAGTCTATGTCAGTTATAAACCATGCCAATGTTCAACTAGTTACTCCTGAACGTAGGTTAAAAAATGTAGTAAAATTGCCAGCTCTGACTGAATTTTTGAGTATAAATGTGTAAACAGACAGATACCATACTACTGCAGCCACTATTATAAAGTCAACAGCTCACTTTACATGCCTAGTAATCAAACATGCAAAATAGTTTTAATTACATTTAACACAATTATGTATGTAAAAGCATATCTTTGGAATTAACACAATCCTTATGGGATATGAACTAGTTTTGGGGTATTTTACCGCATCCACAGCAAACCTTTTTGCTTCAATCACTGTAAAGAAAAGCGGGTGTTTGCAACATGAAAGTCACATTTGAAGGCCTTGGCTCCATAAGTAAATAAAACATTATATTTCAGTCAAGTGAAGTGTGAATGTTTTCAATGTACTGTATGGTTGAAGTGTGGTGTGTATCCCTGATAAAATATGTCTATTTGCTGTTTGTGTTGTTGTGGCAGAAACCAATTTATTTCTAGCAAAACTTTTATTATTTAAACAGGGCACATTTTCTCAATGTGTTTTCCCTGATTACATGAAAGTAAATAAATAAATAAATAGTTTAATTAATGCAGAATAATGTGAATAAATAAAACCATTTCAAATGCAGAACATATTGTCATATGACAAAGATAATTAAACAAATTTGGTCTTTAAAATGGATATATGGGCTCTGGTTACCTAAACATTTGCCTCTGTAAGGCCACACAGTATTTGATGGTGGGCTGGCTTGTCAAGGAGAAACAGGAAGCGAATGCAAAGTGTAGGATTGGTAGATGTGGTATTTAATAAAGGTAACATATACCACAAACCGTACCAATGACATAAGGGCTGACTATGCCCAAAAGAAAGGCAGCCATATATTACGGGGTGGAACAATAAAAACAGTAAACGCAGGCCAGATAGGAATACTCACAGAAGAAATCAACATGACAGCGTAGCCACCAACATACATTGACAATGAAGCACACACAGCTGGGAAAGCAGAGAAACTACAGGGATGTTAATGAGCAAACCTAAAATCGGTGAGAACACTAACAATACAACAATGTACAGCTGTGTGCGCATAGAGGTGGTTAGAGGGAGTCCTGAATGAAAAAAATGGGATGAAATAGCCGAAATGTCCAGAGTGATGCACTTGAGGTCACATAACACACTCACCCCCCTCCAAGGTGCGACCCCAGAATCGACCAGAATGCCAAGAGGGAGAGCGTGTGGCCGCTGGCTCTAGCGTTGGAGGTGTGGCTACTGGCTCTAGCGTAGGCAGCTCCCCCAACAGTGAAGGCAGCTCCCCCAGCTGTGATGGTGCAGTAAACAGCTCCCCCAGCAGAGATGATGAAGACACCTCCCCCACCAGTGAAGGCAGCACCCCTAACTGTGATGATGTAGACTGCTCCTTCCACCAGACGTCAAACGGTCTATCCAAAAAACCAGCGCAGTCCGTGCACTGTCCAATTTCTGGTTGGCAGGGTGTAGTGACCGTCACCAAACCACTGTCCACAACTGTTTAGCCCCCCGAAAAAATTCTAAGGGAAAATCAAGCGATCCGTGTTCCCATTGGAAAAGCCAGATGGGAGAAGTGTAGGCATACAGACCGTCAACCAACGGGATGGGTTAGTGTCCCTAATATCCTCCTGACCATCTCTTCCTCATCAATGGTCTCGTCCACCTCCTTCGGAATCTCTTGACTGACCATGGGACGGTTGTATCCGACGTAGACATGGAGCCAGTCAAACTCTTCCTCTTCCGTCTCCATGCCCAGAGATGTTAAAAAGGCACTTCCATTCTCTGCCTTGTGCTGTTGTAGTCAGTAATCACTGCTTCCTGGTTTTGTGTTTAAGGTGCTTCATTCTCTAATGATGGGCTGGCTTGTTGAGGAGTATCAAAAGGTGACTGCAAGGAGTAGTGTTGGTATGTACTCATTCTGTCTCCATGTCCTATTTTTCCGTGTCGTTGAACTATATTTGAATTAAGCTACATAGAGTTGAGTTAAGAACAGTTATTTCTGTATGTAGAGTACTGTATACAGTAAATGAGTACACTCCCTTTAAAATTAAGATTTGTATTCATTTCTCAGTGAACACCAGAACAATTAGCGGAAATTTGACAAAACTTAGTTATGTGAAAAATTTGCTTTTATGAAGAACACAAAAGGTTGGTCATCATTAGAATCATTAGAATAAGAAAATAACACATTTTATACAAAATTAGGTGTTGCAAAAATGTGTACATCCTATAACAACTTCTACCAAATCTAATATTTTTTATGGCCTCCATGATTTTTAAGGAGAGCACTAACTCTTCTGGACATGGTGTGAACAATTTGGCAATATACTGCCACATATATCTTTCTCCATTCTTGGAGAATGAGCTCATTCAGAGCCTGGATGCTCAACGGAGAATGATGCTCGACCCGTCTTTTCCCCATAGTGTAGGTGTTTTATTGGATTGAGGTCATGTGACACACATGTACTTAGCCACTGAATCACTTTTACCCTGTTCTTCCTCAGAAATGCAGCAGTGGCCTTGGTTGTATGTTTTGGGGCATTATCATGTTAAGTGCACAGCGAGCCAGGGTCCGGAGAGATGGTAGCATCTTCTTTTTCAGTATTTCTCAGTACATCTGTGGATTCATGATGGCATCAACAAAGTGCAATTCCCAGACACCTGCAGCACTCATACAACCCCACAGAATAGCACTGCCACGATTTACTCTTTGTACCATACATTTTTTATTGTATTCTTCCCCCTTACGACGCCATACAGTTTGGATGCAATCAGTAAAAAAAATATGAACCTTTGTCTCATGACCAAAGTATGGAGTCCCAATATTCTTCATTTTTGTTAACATGGGCCCTGGCAAATGCTAAACAGGCTTTTTGTGCATTGGCTTTAACAGTGGCTTCCTTCATGGACGACACCCTTGCATGCCACTACTGTGCAGCATACATTGTACCGTGTCATGTGAAACAGTCCCCCTGCTTTGGTTTTCTACAGCTTTAGTTATCTATGATGAATTTGCTGATTTTCCTCAAATCTTCTTAGGACAAAATGCTAATTTCAAGGTGTTAGCTTCGTGGACAGCCTGGCATCTCAGACAGCTTGCCACAAGTCCATCCTTTTTGAATTGTTTAATAACTTTTGCTATTGTATTCCGATTGATTAGAAATGCTTTACTAATTGTCTTGTAGCTCTGATCATTTTTGTGTAAAGCAATAACTTTCTTTCTCAGGACTTGTGACATTTGTCATCCATATGGTGCCATAATTGTCAGCATTGGGAGGAGATTATATAGGTTAAATACCACCCTTAATGTCAATTATCTTACAGCAACCTGTGTGATGATTATTTAGACTCATCTGTTTTTGAATTCCTGTTAATTTGCAATTTATAAGTCTTGAAAGCTTATTGTACGTACACACCGCCACAGACTTGAGCTTCCAAAGTTACCGGAAGTCATTCATTTTCAATGGAAGCCAGCTTCTCTCAGCTGCAAGGACCGGCAAATCAGTCGGCGTCGCGTTTTGGGCGTGTTGAGCGACCAGAGCGTCAAGAAGAAAAGTTGAAGTTTGTTCAACTTTATGGTAATGAGTTACGACGCGGTTCAGCAGCTAACGACCAGCAACCAATCGAAATATAGACGTCCTTTGCTCTGGCTGATCCCAGAGAAACATTAGATGTAAACTTTCGTTCTAACCAAAACAATAAAGCAGCACCAAACACAACAACTTTGCGATGATCCATAATGATCCAGTGATACACATATGAGGATGAGTTCAACTCTTATTGGAAATATGTTCCCTCGATTTAAGCGGGAATGCAATTCATCTGCTCACAATGGCCCTCATTTATGAAACGTGCGTACAAACTAAAACAGGCGTACGACGGGCGTACGGCGATTCATCCGCAAAGCAGCAGATTTATCAATTTGAACGTGATCGTAGGCTGCGATAAAATCTCACGTCTGGTCTGACTTCGTGTACGCAAATTATATAGTGTGACTAACGGTGATCATGGTATAACCACCTTGTTCAGTGAATTGTTGAACCAGCGATCATTGATGAATGTGTCTGCATAGCAACTACCCTATATTGCAAATTACATTTCAGAATTATGAATTAATTATATACAGCAAATTGCTATTAAGTGGTTTATTTTTTCCCCTTCACTTCGGGGTGGCCTAGAACATGAGGGGAGAAATTAGGCAAACAACAATTTGAATCAAGTAATATATATATATTATTTAAACAAGCGCTTTGGTAGTCCTTAAGTCGAAGCGATGGCAGATCTGGAGGACCTTAATTAGCGCTCTCTACATTGGGACCTTTCAGCGGGAGATCAGAGACAGGTCTGGTATATATCACAGCCAACAATAGTTGAAGTATGCCAGCAGTTTTAGCAGGAGAAGTCCCTTTCTGGTATATTCAAACTATGATTAAAATACAATTTTATGAGATTGCTGGGTTTCCAATTGGGGCGAATTGGGCGATTGTACTGCGTCTGTAGCCACCATCCATGAATGATTACGCATTTATCAATCGCAAAA
>JACXGM010020159.1:0-17969 GCA_016801145.1 Umbra pygmaea | reverse complement strand
TAGTAATCAGTATGTGTTTGTATTTAGTCATGGTGTTCTCCCCTTGTCTCTTGTCGATCAATGTTTCCCTGTACGCGTTCCTGTTCGTGCCTTATATATGTACTTGTAAAGCCCCACGCGGCAGTATTCTTTTGTTTTGGAATAAAGTCTTTTGGATTATTGAACCTTCGCGCCTGTCTCTAAGCATTGAACGTGACAATATCAAATAGGCGCACACCATGTTTGAAAATGGGGCTTCATGAAGAAGTGAATGTGTTGCTGAGTAAATGCCATTTTGGAACTGTTAACAACTATTTTAATACACAGACCTACTGTAGGCATATTCCAGATTTGTGCTAGCTGTCCACATCTTCCAAACCGGTACTTGTAAATGATTACATCTGGAATCAATATATTGCCAAATGAATTGTCTCATAATAATTTGCAGGGATGTTGAAGAACATAGTTCTTTATGAACATGAGGTAAACACTCCATTAGCACTTAAGACTAACATAACATTATGATAACAATTAGAAATGGGTCAACAGATTCTAGGGCATTCCGTAAGAAAACATGTATTTTTCCTTTATATTCACAACAATCATGCATGCTTCCTTACTGCTAGCCGGTGGGTATCTACGATGGCTGGCTGTTAAAAACCAGCTGGTGGTGTCAAACGGCCCGCCTACTGTTGCAAACTGGAGAATAATGTTTGAGACATTTTCATGTCAAGAAGAACATTATAAAGAAGATGTTGGCTATAGTCTTACTTGAATAAGATACTGTATGTGTACAATACCATGTAGGGGTTCTATAAAAGTGCAAATAGCAATTCAGAGAATGTGCAGCATGCAAGCCTAATGTACGACAGGTTTCTATTATCTGAATAACAACAGACATATATATACATATATATATATACTTACAGATATATATATATACATATATACTTATATATACATATATATATACTTACAGATATTAGCAGGCAAACCTGGACAAAGTAAAGGTGCCAGGATTACGTAATCTGGCAAGGGCATTAGCTGAGAATTTACATAGAACAGTAATCCGTAGCAGCAACCGTAACATCGAACAGAACAAACAAGGAAGCACACACACCTGGGATGGAACAGAGACTATGTTTGGTTTCTCTATCATTCATGCATTGTTGTTTAATTGTATGTATTATGTGTGTGTATGAAGGTGGCTAGAAGTCCGGAATGAGGATGGGGGATTGATATCCTGAATGTCCAGAAGGAGGCGCCAGTGTCCCTGTTACCAGACCCTCAGGACCGAATCATGTTACATATTCTCCATAACGTTTTGACACTATTTTGACTTTGGAAGTCTATTCCATTAATTGCTGACCTAATATACAATTGCTTCACGTTGTTAAAAGTAATAATGCTATTATTTTATTCAGTATTTTTTAAATCCACTCCAGGAAAAATGGTGCTTAAACAATGGAGAACAGAGACCTGGCACTGATCAATAATTCTTGAGAAGCCAAGTTACAGTAGTTTGAAGAAAGTTTAGCTAATGGGGGGGAGTTTGCATATCAATAGCATTGTCTCTGAAGAAACAAAGAGAGAAACCTCAAGTGTAAAGTGTCTGGCAGAGAAAAAGATCAGTGAATGCAAACCTAAGGGTGAAGTGACCTACATATTCAGAAAATGTAAGTCTGAGTTCATCGCCACAGTCCTAAGCACTGCTCTGTAAATGCTTAGTGGAACAGGTGAGAAAATGTTAGTGAAAATGTGCAAACTCTGTCTCTAACGTTAGAACAGCATAAGGTGCTGGAGGAAAGCAAAGTGACACTGAGTCATCGGGAAGTAGAATGCGTGATCCGGAGAGGTGGCAGTTAAAGAAGCAGTGAAGAAAGAATTCACAAAGTGAGAAAGAGTCAATCAACACACCCCAGGATAACATCAATAGAGCGCTGATGACTTTGAAAGCCTGAGGAAGACTTGCAGGAACAGAGAACGAGCAAGATGTTGTATCTATAAGGAGCCCCTCACACACCTCAAACAGCTTTCACCAAAAAAAGAAGTGAAATGCTGAAAAAACTAGAAGCTGTAGGATCATCTGTTAGAAAACAAACTTGGTCAAGAATAGGCATGAGGCTTCGTTCAGTCAGATCCGCCACTATTCAAAGAGCCAAAACACCAGAGGGATGTTGGTTCTACTAGTTTGTTGGTTCTACTAGTTGGTTGTATTAGTTTGAAATAGGTTATTAGTGACTTAGTGAGGCAACCAAGAGCATCTTCATCAGCTTTGGTGCCCATGATAGAAGTGTGTCTATACAGCAACGTACAGTATGTATCACTTCTGCCTGCAAGTGGGCCTTATGATAGCTTAAAGTGTAATTCTTTTATCAACTGAGTTCTCTTTGTAATAATTACATTTCTTGGATATTTCATTAAAAAACTGTAAAAAGTACTGGTAAATTGCTGCCAGTACGTTTTCTATTATTCTGCGGACATTTCATCAAGACAATAACTGAAAATACTTTATAAACACAGTAGATGTCCGTTAAAAGTAATATCAGATCTGTGTGTTAACAGACATTTACTGTGTTTACAAAGTATTTTCTGTTATTGTCTAGGAAATAGCTGTAAAAAAATAGAAAAATGACTGGCAGCAAATTACCAGTACTTTTTACTGTTCTTTCACAAATTCTTTTTTACAGTGTATATACATACAGATATTTGCAGGCAGACCTGGACAAGTATAGTCGCTAGGTGTACGTAATCTGGCAAGGGCATTCGCCGACAATGTACACAACTTAATATAAGGTTTGCAAATTAGCTAATGAATAAAGTACTACAACCGTCTTCAATTCCAAACTCAGTTAAAATGGTATGCAATATGTTCTTGTTTTTCCCCAAGCCTTATTGTTCAGTCAATTAGCTAATCTTATTTACTGTAGTTTAGATCATCCTGATATTGACAAGTGGGCGGGAAGAACACTTTAATCCTGAGTTTTACTATTGACACCCAGGTGGTTAACACCAATGGCATTGTATAGTAAATCCATTAGTCCTAATCAAAATAAGCAATGATTTACGACCCCCACGACATTTTACACAGCATCCACAAAAAACTTAATTGGATGCAAAGGTTTCTGCCACAAACTAAGACGTTGTTATTGCAGGTTGTCAGGGCAGAGGGTGGTTAACAAATGTAATTTTATGAAAGTCTCTGCAAAAACAGTGTGTGAACCTTTTAACTGTCAAGGAAAATCTCTCAGATTGCTTAAGTGAACTTAATACTGTAGCAACCTAAATTGTTCAATCCAAGTTAGACATTTTAAATCTTAAAACAGAGCCAAAACAAAATCTCTAATTTTGACAGAAATAGACACGACCACACTTTATTTTTGTTTCAACTGCAGATTCACTCTTTAAAGCCAACTCTTATAACTTGGGGCTAACCCCTGTTGAGTTGGAACTGAAGGCAGATATTAATTGTAAAAGTTAGTCTGCATCAATTGGGCTCAATCATTACAGAATATTTCTGTATGCCATAGCCCCTGTTGGGATAAACCCAAAGGCTGTAATTAACTATAATACTTGGTGTCTACGTCAAGAGTTCAACTCTTTACTGAAATGTTCTGTCAAATATACAGAAAGGGCTGTAATGACTTATTCTTGTCACACAGGAAGTCAACCATTTCATTGATTTATCTGTTGAAATTCTTACCTAATGAAACATTAGATGCACATATTTAAAGATGATAATAAACAAAATCATGTTTAAAACCTCCTATTTCGGCCTGGATGTATAATATGCTGTTTATGTGATTAAACTACTCTAAGTAGAATGAGTGTCATATCTCAGTTCGCCATGACATTCCAAGTTTAAATCAGGTGGTTTTGGTGAAATTGGGTACAAATCTTTACATTGAGCACAATAACAAAACAAATGACAGCATTTACACTGACCCTTTTAAGCTAAATAGCCCCAGATTTACATCCAGTAGCCAAAATTACAAAGTGCATCTTTCAAGTTAAGATTCATGTTGTTTCAAAATCAAGCAAGTTTGTATTGTCTTTAATTTCCCTTCAGTTTGATCCGTATTAAGTTGACATATTGAGTTTATAAAGCCGAAGACTGAATGAATCATTAAGCATTTTTTATGGAGATTTCAGATGGGTTTTGAAAAAAAGTAGGTACAGTATTCAAAAAATACTAAAAATTATTTGAAAATCACAACATAAAATCACAAAGTTCTACTTGTTCCCCTGTGACTTTAGATGGTTTCAGAGGATTTTAAGAGAGACTCTGACATGTACTGGCCATGCTCTATGTCCCAAAACCAAGAAACAATACACAGTAAAAACAGCAGTGTTAAATCAACACCTCAAGTGTTAAATTAACACTCTTCAGTGTGTATATAGGTCCACTGGACCTATATAAACACTGACTGTGTTACTTTAACACTGACGTTTTTACTGTGTACGACTGAGCGTCCTGCCAACAATTATTTGTAGTCTTAATTGGAGCTACCGAAGAAGGGTTTGGGGCAGCATAGTAAGATGTGTTACATTTATAAACCAAGCCAAAAAAGAAATGTCTCTTTTTCAGGACAAAAATGACCTTAAATTTTGTAATTGTAAAGGGTTTAAACAATGTTTTCCATGCTTGTTCAATGACCCCAAAAATGTATGAACGTGCACCTGTGGAACAGTCATTGTGACACTAACAGCTTGCAGATAGTAGGCAATTAAGGTCACAGTTGTGAAAACTGAGGACACAAAAAAAGAACTTTAAACTCACTCTGAAAAACACCAAAGAAAGATGCCCAGGGTCCCTGTTCATCTGCGTGAATGTGCCTTAGGCATGCTGCAAGGTGGCATAAGGACTGCAGATGTGGCCAGGGCAGTAAATTGCAATGTCCGTACTGTGATATGCCTAAGACAGGGAGACAAGAGTGAGAGCATCACACCTGTGGAACATGTAGAGGATGGTGCCAGTAACTCTCTAAGTTACACCAGGAAGGCACAATCCCTTCATCAGTGCTCAGACTGTCCACATGAGCCTGAGAGAGGCTGTACTGAGGGCCTGTGGGTCTGTTGTAAGGCAGGTCCTCACCAGACATCACTGGGAACAATGTTGCCATTGGGCACAAACCCAGACAGGACTAGCAAAAAGTGCTCTTCACTGACAAGTCGTAGTTTTGTCTCAGCAGGGGTGATGGTCGGACTTCCGTTTATTAGTGAAGCAATGAGCGTTACACCGGGGCCTGTACTCTGGAGTGGGATCGATTTGAAGGTGGAGAGTCCATCATGGTCTGAGGTGGGATATTACAGCATCCTCAGACTGAATTTTTTGTCACCGCAGTCAATGCAGTGCATTATAGGGAAGACATCCTCCTCCCTCATGTGGTACCCTTCCTGCAGGCTCATCCTGACATGACCCTCCAGCATGATAATGCCAGCAGCAATACTGCCCATTCTGTGCATTTCCTGCAAGACAGGAATGTCAGTGTTCTACCAGCCTGTGACCTGTTGGATTGGAGGGTAATGGCTAGGGCCATTCCCCCCAGAAATGTCCGGGAACTTGCAGGTACCATGGTGGAAGAGTGGGGTAACATCTCACAGCAAGAACTGGTAAATCTGGTGCAGCCCATGAGGAGGAGATGCACTGCAGTACTTAATGCAGCTGGTGGCCACACCAGATAATGACTGTTACTTCAAATTTTGACTTCTCCTTTGTTCAGGGACACATTATTCCATTTCTGTTAAGTCACATGTCTGTGGAACTTGTTCAGTTTATGTCTTGGTTGTTGAGTCATTTTCTGTTCAAACACATTTCTACAATGATCAGTTTGCTGAAAATTAAAGCTGTAGAATTGAAAGGACATTTCTATTTTGCTGAGTTTAAATATGGAGTACATGCACTCAGATGTGAAAGCAATTAGAACCTCTGCTGTGTTATCAAACTAGCTAATATCATAGCGATTCGAACAGAGGAATCGCTAGCCGCTAGTCACTAGCATTCAATTGTCCACAAAACACAGCACGATGGGAGCTAGTGATCGGAGGTAAACTGGACGACAGGAAAGCACAAGCCCTACATTGTTGTGGTGTTCCCTAAGACATGGGTCTAGAGTTGTAAATAGCCTGGAATTTGTGAAACAGGATTTTAATAAACGTACTTCAACGTAAAGTAATTGTTATCTTGGTAAACTCTGCAGTATTTTAATTAGCCTCCTCAACTCTGCTCGGTGATGTGGTGTTATAATATTGGATGTTTGCATGTATGTAGAGTAGGTCTATGAAGTAAATAGAAGGTTGGAATAGGAAGGGAAGAAGGTTTGCACACTGCTTTTCTCTCTGCTGGCGGTTGGTCTACAAATCCACTTAACAAAATGAGATGTCATCTTTCTAGCGTGAACGTGTGAAGCGTTTGCAGCAGCAGCTCTCGGCAGGGCGGCAGATGACTTTCTCAAATTACTGTTATTTATTTAATATGTCCAACTTGAATTGTGAAGTTCGGGTGCTAATTAATTAACTCGCCTGCTCCTAGGAAAGAGTCTCACACAGAGTAGTGCAGCACATCCGATCTGACATGACAGTTAGCATTGACTTCATTCGCCACTGTCATTCTTTCATACTAAATTGGACCTTTCATAATGATATCAGACAAATAGAGTTGTAGCCAGAGACGCTAGTAGTAATTATCATAATATTACTATTATTGTATAAAATTGATCAATATAAATAAAACATTCCCTTTAGAAACTGCTAACCTTGATGTACTTTGAACCGTGATTGAACTGAATATGTGAACTGAATATAAGCAAATTTGGTTGAACCTTGTCACTACTGTATATGAATGTAGCTATTTGGCCAACCCCACATTTCAATAAGGTTATGATCCTGAAAAAATCAACTTTTGCTCTGTCAAGGATCAGCATGATAACCACTATCAAATGCATTTCAATAACATTACACTGACCTGAGGTAGTGTCTTGCAAGCGCCAGTGTGTCCATGCAGAAAACACTACCTACAAGTATATTTAACGAGATATTGACTATGGTAGTCAACATAAAAGTATAAAATAAAACGTTTTAGGGACATGCAACTGTGAATGCTCCCAATTTTTAAGAAGTCAACTCCATCTTAAGAATATCAGTACTAAAAACAACTCTCACACATAAAGATGCACAATGATAAAGTACACATCCACATCACACAAACACACACACAAAATGTCCATCACCATGTTTGTAATTCAAACCAGTGTTACATTTAGCCCCTGTCTCCCAGTTAAATAAAAAAAACAATAGTATGTCAACAAAATATAGTTCCAGTGTATCATGGTGGCTGAATCGGAATGTTGTTTTTCGTAATACTAATCCAAATACATGGTGCTAATCCAAATACAACAGCTTGAAAAAACATTGGTGGATTTACAGTATTCTGGATCTCCTAATTGGCTCTTTCTACTTTAACCCTCTCCAATCAGTCAGATCATTTAGGGGTTTGCAAAACAAGTGCAATTATTTTTATTCTTTCAATATCCTATTATTTATTTTCCCTTTCTCTGACTGTCCACACACAATTGAGTAAACAGTTGATCCACATATTGTAAACATTGTACATTCACGCCACAATGAATGATTTTTGTATTTACCTTTATTCCTACAGAGACATCTCTTTTACAGCTGAGCTGTCATATCATATCAATTACGTCATATTATGTATGACGTGGCATACACCGAACTGAGTTTGATTTATGTATGTATAAATTGATTATTTAAGTTTCAATAGGTAGGTTTGTATAGGTGTTATGGGTTGGCATGTCATTTTCTGGACACATTATGTAGCCAATATTCTTGGTTAGATCCTTTTACGCACGGTTATAGTTCATTGGGTGATTACCTCTACACCTGTTGATGTTTAGTAATCAGTGCGACTATATAGCTTTTAGTGTCCGACAAAGTGGCGTGCGACATAGAGTGTTTATTTCTGTCAATATGGGTCTTAAGCTATGTTTGTGTTGAACTTCATCTATGTGTTGAACTTCATGTTTGTGAATCTTCGTCTTTGTGAATCTTCAACAACTGCATCTGGACACTGGCTAGCTGCGTTTAGCATAGAAGTGTATCACTATCTGAAGGAGCAACATGTATGTAAACAATGTAATTATTTCAAATACCCTGTAAAGTATCCCTGAGTGTTTGTAGAGAAAAGGTTCCTCTTTATGTAGACAATGTTAATACCTCTTCCCGATTGGACCACGAAAGTTCACTGTGTCTGATAAGCGTGGTATTCTGTCAGCTTTGTTTTGGCCAATGGGCATCAGTCGCTAATATAGTGCCGACCACATTCGGTCTTGATTTATTTTCTCAGTGTCCTTTAAAAATTGAACACAGGAACACCACTACCTGCCTCTCATCTCCAACTCACACCATCAGAACATGACTCCTGTAATTCAACAATAAAAACATATATAAAAATACAAATATAAAATACAATCATATATGAAAATAGAAATGTAAACTACAATCATTTAACAAAACAATCACAATTGTAAAAAGTAATTAATAAAAAGTAATTCATCTGAGATTTAAACTGTCTGCGAGACACCATTTCGTTGACGTTTTGCCCAGTTCTGAGTAAGCCCTTGTGTACAATACAGTGTTTAAAATCCAGTATTAAGAACAATAACTGCTATTTCTCCAGGTAATTGTTGTTGTTAAACTTATTTACAAACATAACCAATGTATTGCCCTTCTTGTGTACAGAAACTGTACAGAAGCTGAAGTGTGCATATATAAGACATCACCATTGTCCAGTTGGGACTTTAAATTTGCTTGCACAATATCCTCTCCATGTTTATGCAACAGACATAATTTATTCTATAAAAGAAACCAACTTTAATCGTAAGAGGCAGATTGTCATCTAATCAAATATCAAGATGTTTGTAGGAAACAAATTGTTCAATAACATATTCATGTAGGGGAGTAATTCTGGGGACTTCCAAAAGTAGGTTCTGATATCTAGAAAAAAGCAAACATTTAGTCTAGATTGGTTCTTTGCATTGTGTACCAATCTAAGATCCATAGGTGCATTTTGTAGAAATCAGACTGTAAGTGGGCAACAGCTTTGCACGAGAGGGAGCCTTATCATATAATACTGTCATCAGCATAAAAATTACAATGTCTCACAGAGTTACATATGTCATTTATGTATAACGTGAACAATAAAGGAAGTAACATGTACACGGCGGCACTCCTTTGTGGACCGAGAGAAATTCAGATTCTGTTCCATCTGTTACAATCAAAGACCTCTCTTTCAGACGTACTTGATTACCAGAGCAACATCTTTCATTTGCTTTTCTCTCATTTGTGGTAGTTTTCAGGAAGATCACCTCTTCAGTGAAAGCATCCACGTTCAAGTTTCCATTACGGCATCTGTGAAGGCAGTCTCCAGTTCAGATTGTAATTCTCCATTGACTGAGGTTAAATAGGGTAATCAGGGTGGATCAGCCAATTGTATTTGAAGTCCCATCTAGGTGACTACATTTACATGGTGGAAGCAATCAATGGCCCAGTCTATTCAATCTTTATAATTATTTGATGCACACGAATGTACCTCTAAAGCATCACACAGATGCAAAGTATTTCCAGCAGCAGGTGTTACATTCTATGATTTAATTTTATTACATTTTTATTTCGATTCACCTTTCACTGATGCATCTTCTGAAAAAGAATTGAAACCTTTGCTCGTCTGGTAAACTGTAAAGTAATAAAAAAAAATATGTTTAAACCCAATTGGTCTTGTCCGATTTCCCACTAACCCTGCCTTGTCGGCAGCTCTGCAACTCTTTGGACATATGTGGGATGGTGAGGGGTGCTCACATGGTTCATCCAACCAAATGTCTCCCAGCCACCGATTGGTTTTACACTGCTCATCCAACATGGAAGCCTTTAGTCAGATCATGTACGGGATGATTACGTTCACCAACTATACTTCCAGGACTGAACATACAGGAGCTTAAAACTTCCGGGCAGCGCTATATATGCCAATTTGTGCTGCCTTGTGCAGGAGGTCCGGGGAAAGTCAGAAAACACATAGGCAGGCTCGAACCACTGACTATCATGATGTAGCTTGTCTTGCAATGTAGCAACTAGCCCACTAAGCCATGCGGACCCCAATATCCTGTATATTTCTACTTGTTTCTTGATTTGCCTCGTTTCCTCCCTCTACTCTCATTGCCGGGTTTCATTGCAGGCTCTGAGGAGTTTAACATCGAGATGCGTCCTCTGAAGCACAACACACCGAGCTCTTCTTCTAATCACCCTGCTCTCTCAACAAATATAATCAACAGCATCGACAAACTGGTAGGTGCACATATTCAACCGCCAATAAAATTGATTACGATTGTTAGTACGAACCTACAACAAGGAGGTGCATGAGGACAAAGAGACAAGGCAGCGCTGGATTGACACCCGCCCCAAAAACTGCAGATGCCCCCTTCAATATACTGGGATATCTGGCCTTGGTGGTATGCTGTGTCCAGGATTTAAACTGCACAATGCCAAAACTGAACTGTGAGGCCTTGTGCATATCTGGGCACCAAGACACGTCACATTGGGTTTATACAAGCAATTAGCTCCATATTTTTTATTTGCACGGTGATCTGTTTAACTTATAAGTGAGAATTTAAATCGAAGAATTCTCTACCCGAAATAAATGAATAGCTTGTATCTCATTAATTTATTCTTATTCTTGCCAGAGGATTTCAAAATTATGCATAGTTTATTCTTATTCTTGCCAGAGGATTTCAAAAAATAACGTGACTATTTTGTCAGCCTCTGATACGTTGGCAATTACAAAGATCATGTCACTAAAACAAATATTGACGTCCACTCTGTCCAAGCTATTTTGTCAAGATTTTTGGAATGTAATGTCACTGGCCGGAAAATTAGACAAATACATTTGGCCCACTTATTTGCACAACTTTCCTATTGTCCAGATCAAAACAAACTGACAAAGCATACCTTGTGTTAACATCCTGACCGATAGCCAATTACATATTTGTTTTTCAAATTAATGAAAAGTGCAACCAAACTAAACCCGATTTGACATTTGGATTGAGCCTAGCATGGCAATGCCATGACAGTATCACATTACAGCCAGTTCCAGAAGAGAGCTAAAATACTTTTACTTGTAGAAAATACCACAGGGAGCCAGACAATGTCGTGCACCACTGGGCTGTAACATCTAATTATCAGGGAACTCTAAACTGTATTGAATTTGTAGGGTCTTTGGAAAATGCTGTTTTCAATGTTTCTACCTTTCCCACAAGCCAACAAATAGTATACTCACCTCTCTTAAAAAACAAATATTTTTTCTCAATTATGACCATAGGAGAATATAAAGATAATAATAATAATTCAACTATTATGCACAATTCATGTCACTCAAATCAAATATTTCACTACCACTTGGAACATTTTCAACTTTTGTATCAGAAGTACAAATGTGTGCCCTCTGTTCAGTAAAATAAAACCAATGTGAGCCCTAAAAACTCTAAATAGGCTTGCTAAGTTGTTAAGGCAAAAAGTGGGTTTGATTTTCACGTAGAGGCAGTTTTCTAATTGATTTAATCACTACTGTGAGTCACGTGTGTGTCCTAACAAAATGCATAAATCTAAAAATGTTTGTAAGTACTGGACAGGGTGATTTGTTAATGTTGTTTTAAAGGAAATCTACAATTGCAAAACCCAAATACCTCCTCACTGCAGTACAATGAATATACATAGTTATATTAAATAACATATATTAGGTATATTTCTAAACCGGGTTGATTTCTTTCCATCATTACAGATGCCTTTAATTAGTTCAATGACTGTATTGGATGTAGCTCCTTCACCATCTCCCATGGCAGAGTCTGTATTATATAGACTTTGCCAGCATTGGCTCAAAGACTTGAAATAATGATAAGAGTTGTTTGTGTACTTGTTTTGGTCACTGATTATTTGAATTGGGTGAAGGCGGTGCTTAAACAGAGAGAACTCAACCAATGGGACATTTCAGAAGAGGGTTAGAACTGAATTAGCTAAGGCTTTGAACTTCCCTTTCATGCAGTTCAAGGCAAGGAGAATATACACCAATTAGCCATAATATTATGACCAGCTGCCTAATATTTTCTACAGTAGGTCCCCCTTTTGCCACCAACACAGCAGCCCCATACGCAATAGCCTGAGATGCACTGTGTGTTCTGACACCTTTCTATCAGAACCGTCATTCACTTTTTCAGCAATTTGAGCTACAGTAGCTCGTCTGTTAGATCGCACCACACGGGCCAGCCTTCACTCCCCACATGCATCAATGAACCTTGGCCGCCCATGACCCTGTCACCGTTTCACCACTTTTCCTACCTTAGACCAAGGACTGACCACTGCAGACGGGGAACACCCCACAAGAGCTACAGTTTCGGAGATGCTCTGACCCAGTCGTCTAGTCATCATAATTTGGCCCATGACAAAAATGGGAAAGTGCAAAACTGCAGACCTTTTGGGGTGTTTCAGTTCTGCGATGGTCCTATTAAAATCAGTGAACTGACGACAGGGTCATGGGTGGCCAATGCTCATTGATGCACGTGGGGAGCGAAGGCTGGCCCGTGTGGTCCAATCCAACAGACAAGCTACTGTAGCTTAAATTGCTGAATAAGTTAATTATTATTATGGTTCTGATTAGTTTCAGAACACACAGTGCATTGCAGTTTGTTGCATATGGGGCTACATTTTTGGCGGCAAAAGGGGGACCTACACAATAGGTGAAATTCAGTAAGGACAAAGAAGTAATATAGGTATTAATATGTTAACGCAATAGTTAATTTGCCAAGTAAGCTTCCGTAGTTGTCAACCCGCTGTCCAGCATTGTTGTATCACTTGCAGGGTAAAGAGTCTAAGAGCTAAGACAAACACTGTGACATGTCAGTACTTTACCGAAGCACTGAGGCAACCTAATACATTACACAAGATTTAGTTTTGCGTTTCAGATATCCGCTCCTTCATAATTATAACTAAATCTTTGTCAACCTTTCTCTGCTCAACGTATGTGCTTGTTCTCCGTGCTTGTGCTCCATGCCTCCGATTACACGAACAGTTGATATTGTTCGCAATGAAATCACACAGAATCCTCAAAGAGCAACAGGCTAACACAAGTTTTGTAAATGTTTGAGTTTCGACTCAAGAATTTGAGATGAACTTGAGATGCAGCAATTCTGGAGGGGCATTAACTGAAGGGTAAAAAAGAAATGAAAAAATCTGAAATCTCTAAGTGCTCTAACTCCGGAGGTAGCATTTGAACCATCCTTGAGGGTCACCACTCTGACAAAGACTGAAAGGAGCTGAAATGTAGGCCACAGACATTTTTACACCACTTTCACATTAATCCCCAGGATGTGGCCGTTTATGCAGTACCCAACTTACATTTCAGCCTGGTGCAAAAGCACATCAGTTATCCTTACCCAAGCAAGTTGTCCACTAGGGGTAAAGTGAGTGCCTATTAACTTCTAGTACAGTGAAAACTGCTCTTGAATATAACATTTAGAAATCTGTTAAGAATGTAGCTTAGATGGTACATCGATTTTAATAAGGGCAAAGTTTGGATGATGTTCATGAAGATTTCCTTTATAACGTTAGCTACTGTAGTTAAATACAGAAGATGTAGTTCATTGTCTCCTGCCTACTGTGAAATCTATGTTACTATTAAACTACAGTAGCTGCTACGGGAGCTAATGTTATAAAGGAAGTCTTTATGAACATCAACCGAACTCTGTCCTTATTCGTAAAATCTTAACTATGGTATTCTCCGGATCAAGAAAGTAACCAGCCTTGGTTACTTACAGTATGTGGCAAAATAAGAGAATGGAGGGTTCTTCATCTCAGAAAATGTCATAATTAATGGATCATTAATTATAGCATAGACTTATTCTCTTCTATGATTTGTGTGATCTTCTCCATGGCCAGATAAGTCAAGGTGTACTTTGACTGGATCAAACATTACAGTAATAAACAAGCATTTGAGATACTGAGCAAGAGACATTGTTACTGCTACTTATTGTTACTGCCTGCTTCTTTAAAAGTTAATTAGCTAATCTCTTATGCATCTCGACAGACATTTTTGGTATATTTAGATCTGTGAAGCCACCTAGGCCGATGCAAATGCCTCTTGCTCCATTACCTCCCTCTTTAAATGCTGAAATAACATGAAGACAATTAAGCAAAAATAATCTTGCCAGGTTCTTGCCATGATGTTTTTTTCACAGATTACTTTAGCTCAAATAGCACCAAACATTTTCATGTAAAAAAAGAAAAAGTAGAGAAAACAATACTGAATTGTCTTTTATTCTTTAATCTCAGAGATTGCTAAATCTGAGCTAAATCATAACAAAATTAAAGAACTTGCTGGAATCTTGACACCACAATCTTCCAGGTTAATTACAGATATCATGTACTGTAGCACAGGGGTGTCCAAAGGGCCTACTGTTACAGGTTTCTGCTTTTACCTTGTTCAAGGCAGATGGAATAGCTCCCTAATTGTTTAGGCTCTCCCCTCACCTGGCAGTCTACAGTAGTTCCTAATTTGGCTCTAATTAAAGGGAAAGACCAAAAACATGCATACACTAGGCCCTCCATGGAAGGGTTTGGACACCTCTGATGTAGCATATACAGGCTGTTATAATGTTTTTCAACCCTCTCCTCGGGGCACACCAGACATTCCACCGTTTAGCTGTAGCCGCTGAACTAGCTCACCGTATTCATTAATCAAAGGTCTGATAATTAACAGATGAGTTGAATCAGGTGTGCTGGCTCAGAAATACATCAAATACATGGAACAGCTTGTGTTCCTCTGGGAGAAAGTTGAAAACCACTGCATGGACAATTTGTTTAAAAAAATGTCCTAATATATTCATAAAATCCTTATCTAAATCCCAATTTGTAAAGACAAACCAAATAAAGGACACAAACATATTTTAATTGTTTGTAGGAAAATAATTGTTTAACATTGTATACATGATTAATTCAATGGACACTCAGATTTAGTGTGTCCAAAAATATGTGGACCCCTTCATTCAGTAGCATGTAGCCAGGGCTGGCCCTAGGCATAAGCAAACTAAGCCGCTGCTTGGGGCCTCCTGGCCACCAGGGGGCCCACAATCGAGTGCAAATTCCGGCACTGCATGTAGCACGTCCATTAGCAGCAGAAACTTGGGAGTAGATGTCTCCTTTAGCCGCTAATCAGTTCGACATCTGTGTTGAGGGATTTTTGCTCACCTCTCCCTACAGAGACATTAAGGTTTGAGACGTTTCTGGCATGTGCTGTCCACTTGAGGTCATGCCACAGCACCTCAATTAGATTGAGGTCAAGACTTTGTCATCTGAGTCCCTAAAGCTCCTGTCATCTGCATGGTGTGTTATGTAGTCACCTATGTGAGTAACACCAAACTGACTAGAGGCCTATACTCTGAAGAAGGTTCAACATGCACAGAACTTCTTTTCATTAACTGGCTTTACTAATGCCTTATAACCGCAATCCGCACAAAAGTTGGCACGACGGTGGATATCAATTTGTTAAAGCAACCCAGGTTTTCCTAATCTAGCGATTATTGAGCATGTTGACATAAAAGGGCCTATGTGACCATTCGCAGACATGGACACGTCTAGCAGAGCTGCACATTTTACTCTAGAAGAGCAAACGATCATTTTAGAGAAAAATGATGAATATATAAAGATATAATCTGAAAGGTAAAGCAGGAAGGAAACTGTGTGAAAGCATCAGTTACAAGGCTTATCAATATCACTGCCCTATCAAACAGGCACAACTAGATCTGACTATAATTACAATTGTGTATTCCATTATACCAATGTGTGGTGTAGATGAATGCAGATGGCACATAGGACAATCTTTGCTGTATTCTTTCATTTGTAGCCCTGGCAGTATTAAGCGATACAAGGTTGGTATCAATGAATGTTAAAATAGTGGGTTGTTCATGAAATGCATACAAGTACTGTATGAGTAAATAGTAAAAATGTATGTACTGTCTCTACAGTGAAAGGGGATACATTGATGTTGGTCCACCGCATCAACCACAGCATACATGAAACTATCTGTAGCAAACAAACACAATGCTATGCATACAGTTTGTGGAACTGTAAGCGCACAACTTCCATACGTCACACTGTCAACATACGGCTCAAGAAGCTGACAAGGATATGTCAGTCCCTCGGCTGAGAAACAATATCTTTCGTAAAGATACTCATCAGAGAAAGCCAACAGGTTTTGTTGGTCTCTGAATATACGTACTTGCTTTTCTTATTGATCCTCTCACTATCTGTGCACCGAGCTCTGTAATCTTCCAAGAATGGTGATTCCATTTTCAGTTGACAATTGAATGGTTGGTAGGCAGTGCTTTTATTTGTGTTGATCTGTTATCTCGACTATAACCTGCTTTGGAGCTGGTTAGGTGTGCCGACTAAGTTACCATGGCAATGTAACCCGGTAACAGATGATCCACCATTGTGACACTGAAAACCAGTGTTACCTGAAGTTTGCTCACTAACCCCAAAATCTTGTTTGCTAGTTTAGATCTCAGGCTTCTCATCTGTATTTATCAGAGTCTCGTCCAAACTCTTTCCTAAACATATCTCCTTTAATTGGTTTGTTTGGTACCTAATTATGTACCCACCTTGTTTTACTTACCTAATTGTCTTCCAAAGCGATGCAACTTGGAATTCACTTATTTGCTGCATGTGCACTAATGAATTATATGTGTTTATACAAGTAAACATCGTCTGACCAAATATATGGGATTGATAAATATAAACATTTTATGGCATATAAAATAGCCTGGTTCTGATTAAATGAAAATGTAATTGCACAAGGTTGGAACGTAATGGAAATGTCATCGCATTACGTAGGCAGACTTACGATATGGCCAATCCAAATGTGAGTTTTTTTATAAATATTGAATCTCCGTTCCACCGGAAGACTTCCAAGAATAGACCAATCGTTTACAATTAAAAGTACTTGGGGAACATTTAGCTCGGGATAATATGCTAGGTTAGTGAGGTTAAGGTTAGGGTAAGTTTAAGGTAAACTGACTTTCTTTACGTTTCGCAAATGTACAAGGCATACGTTTTCCTGCCTCCAGAAACGTCATGTGGACGTATGTTATTTTTTTAGGATGTCGTACGATTGTGTACGTATCGCCATGAGAAGAGCCTTCACATCAGTGGCGGCTGGTGATATTTGTTTTGGGGGGGCGCTTTTTACAAAGCAGTATTTCAAACCTGGGTTAAGCCAACCAGCACTAATTTATTTAAACAACTATGTATTTAAGAAGAACATAACAATTCAATACACGACTCAAGAGTCAAGTTACAAACATAGGAATTGAGTGACTCTGAATTAGTTATTTTAAACTATCCTTCCACCTACTACCATAAAGCATGTTAACTACTTGAACATAAATTTTGCTCTCCTTTCCTTCTGGCCAGCAAATTTCTCAATGACTCTCTGATTAAAATCAGTCATCTCAGTAACAAGCCTCTTTTCCATGGACAGCATGGCCAATGCATTCAGCCTCTCCTGGGTCATGGTGTTTCTGAGAAATGTTTTTATTCTTTTCAAGGTTGAGAAGCACCTTTTAGCTTCAGCAGTGGTCATGGGTGTGGTAATGACAACTTTCAGGAGTGACAGTTTCGGAAAAGACTCCTTCAAGATTATTCTCCATAAAAAGCTGGAATAGGTCCACAGCACCATGGCAGGCTCTGAACTCTTCCTTGCTGTAGATGAGACTGAGCTCTGTCTTCAGCTTGCTTCCACTGAGCATCGGGTACACTTTCAAGGTGCTGCTCAGTGCATCTTCAGGAAAGGTATCCTTGTACTCCTCAAACCTGTCCCCCTGCAACAAGGTGGCACAGACAAGGTGGTCTGTAAAGGAAAAGCGCTCTTTACTGTG
>JACXGM010020158.1:0-17970 GCA_016801145.1 Umbra pygmaea | reverse complement strand
AGACTAACTTGGAAATCTTGTACACCTCTTTCATCGCAAGTCAAACACTGTGTATGACAGAGTCATTAGCACAGCACACTTGTGCAAATAAAAACACATCTACCTGTACCAGGTTGTGCTGGTTGTCCTATTTCAGTTCCTGCTACCCTCTGGCTGGCTGCTGGTCAAACCTTCTCTTTTGTGCAGATCGGGCGCCTGTAAATTAAATTGTGGAAGTATACTGTAGGTAGTGAGTGTCCTCCCATGCATGATCAGACTAAAGGCTTACGTGTCGAATAAGCAGTGCGAAAAGAATCAGCTGATTCTGCAACATGTGGTTTGATGAACCATGTGAGCACCCTTCAGCAACCTGTATATGTCGAGGGGTTTTGATGTGGCTTTTCTCTGAGCCGTGTTGATGGAAGATGCTGGGTACAAGACCAAAGATGAAGGAGAAGCAGACATAGGTCAGAATCAACATGGATGATTGTGGGAGGGTGGACACATTGTGGGACTCAGCGAGTGATACAGAACTGAAGGGGGAGAGAGAGAAGTCTCACCGGTGGGTTGGCCACCAAACTGGAGCTGACGTCACAGTGGGGAGAAACTCTGAACATGTAGGACCCAGCATTGACATCACAGCGTGACGAGAGGCAGCTCCATGCTACTGTCAACAAAGATGGCGGCGCAAATTAACCAGTGGCTAACTGTGATGTGAAGAGGGCAAAGTTCTCTGGCATTGCTGACTTTGAAGTGTTTATGGCCCCATTCTAACTTTTTGCAGACTTGGTTGGCTGGAGAGTACTGCAGTTAGCGATATCCTATCTGGAGAGGGGCGATCTAGAGGGTACGCCGTGTACGGCCTTGGTAGACACCAGATCGACAATTGTCTGACCAGAAATTGTTCCTGAGGGGTTGGCATTTGGAACCAACAGCTGTGTAGCTGTGAGTGGTTATGGGTGAGACTGCTGCTATATTGAGGTAAAACACTGTCACTAACAGTAGGGGGTAAGACAACAGGCCAAATAGTATAGGTGGTTATTGTGCAGGACCCCTATATTCTGGGGTTAGATTTCCTCAGAGACACTGGCTGTCAGTTAGACCTAGGCATGGACACCATGGACTTTGGGGGTGGGCCTGACATTAAAATGTCGACGCCAGGGGAGCTGTTTAAAGAGAAGCTTCTGTTCTGTTTACTCTGTGAAGCCAGGAAGGGGGGTGGGGCTGTATGAAAATCCCACACACAAACTAGTTAGCCAGTTAGCCACTCGTCTTTTGGTTGTTTTTTCCAAACAATTGCACCAAAAAGTATACAACCACCACTAGCTTTAAATAGAACTGAGTTAGCAGTATCCTGTGAGGCATTTTTATTAATTTTACATTCTTTTCTCCAAGTACTCACACAAATAAAGATGCTACATTGGAGCAAATAAAAGCTAACCCCAGCCAGGTAGATAATGGTAATTCGCTCTGGGCCTGGCTGTTTTCCAAAAACACTTTGGTCCATTTGAGCATCGAAACTCAATTGATCTAACAAACAGATGCAATCATCTTCTTGGCAGGAGATGGTTGAAAGCAAAAACATTTCCTTTGCCCACATTTAACGAATAAACATTTTCTGTCTCTGTTGCCACTGAGAGCTCAACCACGGTGAACATCAGCAAAACAGCGGCTATATTGATTAAACCGATAGATTTGGACAGAAGCCTTTCCATTATTTCTTCCTCACTATATTCCAGCTCAAAGGTATGGTTGGATATTATCAAAGAATAACACTTGATCAATGTTGGAATTGTCCAGGTCTTTAGGTATTTCCTCACTTGCACTCACCATTGTTGACAAAAGCCCAATCTAACTCTTCATATAAGCTATATAGCTATTTACCAAATAATAAAATTGTAATATTCCAGCACAAAGTGCGCAGTTTTAGTATCTAATCAACTTGATTCAGGGGCGTGACGAGAACAGATACGGAAGTCAACTGATCTCCTCCCTTGTAGTTTCACTGGCATAACATCACTGGAGAGTGATCTCAAAAACCTACGGAGGCCAGTTTAAGTCAAAGTCAAAGTTGTTTATTTGTCATATACATCAGATTACATCATATCATCCTATGCAGAGAAATTCTTTTGACAAGGCTCGACACATCTACACAGAGGGCTTAAAAAGGTTATATACAATATAAATAATTTTTAAAACAATAATAATAATAATAACAGCAATACACTATGTACTGAGCAGTGGTCCAGAGAGTGGACGACAGCAGAAGTAATCAATAATATAAATATGGCATGGAAAATTACTTTTAAAGGTGCATTGAATTCTGCTACATCAAATGTAGAGTGGATAAAGTGACCAGAGAATGTCAGGGCTCAAGAAATGATTGGTTTTGTTTTGTGATTTGTGATCAATGTTCCGTGTTGAGCAGCCGAATGGCCTGTGGAAAGAAACTGTTTATTAATCAGGTAGTCCGTGCCTTGATGCTCCGGTAACATCTACCAGATGGCAGCAGTGAGAAAAGGTCACGGCCTGGATGGCTGTGGTCTCTTAGAATGTCCTGTGTTTTCCTCAGGCATCGCTTGTGGTAGATGCCTTGCACGGAGGGGAGACCGCAGCCTATGACACGCTCCGCTGACTTCACGACCCTCTGAAGGGCCTTACGATCAGCAGCGGAGCAGCTGCTGTACCATGCTGTAATGCAACCTGAAAGGATGCTTTCAATGGTGCACCTGTAGAACTTTATTAAAATCCTGGCAGACATGCCAAACTTCTTGAGTCTCCTCAGGAAGTATAGGCGCCTTTGGGCAGTTTTTGTTGCCGAGCTTGTCTGACGGGACCATGTGAGATCGTCACTGATGAACACACCGAGGAACTTAAACTCTGGAACTCTCTCGACTTCAGCTTCATCGATGTGTATGGAGGCAAGACCCTCCCTCTGCCATTTCCTAAAGTCCACTATCATCTCCTTAGTCTTGCTGACGTTGAGAGAGAGGTTGTTGCTCTGGCACCAGGTAGCCAAGGTATTTACCTCCTCTCTGTAAGCGGTTTCATCGTTGTCTGAGATGAGACCTAGGATGGTTGTGTCGTCAGCAAACTTTATGATGATGGTAGAACTGCGTGTGGCCACACAATCATATGTGAACAGGGCGTTCAAGAGGGGACTGAGTACGCAGCCCTGTGGGGCTCCGGTGCTCAGGGTCAGTGCGGAGGAGGTGAGGTTGCCCATTCTCACCATCTGGGGTCTGCTCGTTAGGAAGTCCAGAATCCAGTTGCACAGGGAGGTGTTAAAACCCAGGGTCCTGAGCTTGGGAATGAGCTTAGCAGGAACAATAGTGTTGAATGCTGAGCTGTAGTCCACAAATAGCATCCTCACATATGTGTTCCCTTTTTCCAGATGGGAGAGGGCAGTATGTGCCGTTAGTGCGATGGCATCGTCTGTAGATCTGTTGGGGCGGTATGCAAATTGTAGGGGGTCCAAGGTGTCCGGAACGGCGGCGCAGATGTGGGTTCTGACTAGCCGCTCGAAGCACTTCATGATGATGGAGGTCAGTGCTACTGGGCAGTAGTCATTTAGGCAGGTGATAGTAGGTTTCTTTGGAACCGGGACAATGGTGGCCTGCTTGAAGCAGGAGGGAACTACAGACTGGGTTAGGGAGAGGTTGAATATGGTGGTGAATACCTCCGCTAGCTGGTCAGCGCATCCTCTTAGAACACGGCCTGGAATGCCATCTGGCCCTGGAGACTTCCGCGGGTTTACTCTTTTGAAAGCTCTCCTTTTAAAAGAGAGCGAGGCGGGGGGATTGGCATCACAGCTATTTCTCCCTTTGTACTTCGTTATCTGCCGCAGTCCACACCACATGCGCTTTGGGTCTGAGCTGTTGTAGTTGGACTCCAATTTGTCCCTATAGCCTCTTTTGGCATCTCTGATGGCCTTCCGTAGGTCATATCTGGCCCTCCTCAGAGCCTCCAGGTCCCCAGAGTTATAGGCAGAGGACCGTGCTGCGAGCTTGACACGGACATTACCGTTAACCCAGGGCTTTTGGTTGGGGAAGGTCTTAACATTGACCCGTGGAACGACATCATCTATGCACTTGGTGATGAATGCTGTGACAGAGTTAGTGTATTCATCAATGTTGTCGCCAGCTGCAGTACGGAACATGTCCCAGTCTGTGGTTTCGAAGCAGTCTTGGAGAGTAATGATTGGACTGCTTGAAAAACCTTTTTATCCTGTTTCAGACGTTGCCTGTAGATTGGGAGGAGAAGAATGGAGATGTGATCTGCCTTTCCAAAGGCAGTGCGGGGGATGGGTTTGAAGCTGTTACGGATTGTTGAATAACAATGGTCAAGAGTTTGGTCACCCCAGAGTGTGAAAAGAAATGTGCTGGTGGAATTTGGGCAGCATTTTTTTCATGTTTGTCCTGTTAAAGTCTCCAACAACAATAAAAACAGACTCAGGTTGAGCGTCCTCCAGGCAACTTATTATTCCATATATTTCCTCAAGCGCGCGCGCCTTATCCGCCTGCGGGGGTATGTAGACTGCTGTGATTATAGCGGACGAAAACTCCCGGGGGAGATAGAAGGGGCGTATGTTTATAGTTAGTAGCTCCAGGTCCGGTGAGCAGTGTGTTGAAATAACTGCAGCATCCGAGCCCCAGCGGGAGTTAACCATAATGCCGACCCCTCCGCCTCTTCGTTTACCTGACTCCGAGGTTCTGTCCTGCCGGTAGATGGAAAAACCAGCTGGCGTAACAGCCGTGTCCGGGATAGTGGGATCCAGCCAGGTCTCAGTGAACGCTAGCACGCAGCAGTTGGCAATGTCCCGCTGGAAGTTAATCCGAGCGTGAAGTTCGTCCATTTTATTGTCCAGTGATTGAACATTTGCAAGTAAAATGCTTGGTAACGGTGGATTGCAGTATCTCGTCCGAGATCTGCACAGAATACCAGCACGTTTGCCCCTCTTCTTTCTCCTTCGCCACCTGCGTATGAGTAAACAAGTCGACGTGGAGAACGCATTGAAAAGGTGTTTTTTTACTATGATGTTGGAAAAATTACATGGAAAACGATTTTGAGGTGTTTGATGGCTGGAATGTCCCTTTAAGTTAAAGTCTAAAACCCCCCATACCCCCCACCACTGAATAGAAAATCCCTCCCACCAAACACAACGTCCCCCCACCCTCCAACATCCCAACCTGCCCGACACCCCCACAGCATCCCTCCTACCACACAGAACCCACACTGAAAACATTAAAGCCAATAAAAGAAAAAAGAAAAACAAACACAAACAGACCAGGACATAAACACAGAAATTAAAAAAAGGAAATGTTTAAATAAACACATATTTTGAGGAATAAACTAGGCTAACATCTAATGGGACTACTCCTAGAGTCTCTGAAGGCCCTCAAAGTGGAAAATAAAAGGCTGCCACCAGTTAAAAACAACTTTTGTGGAGCCCGAAAGGGAATGCTTAATCTTCTCCAGCTCTAGGAAGAATATAATATCTCTGAGCCAATGAGAGACTGAGGATGGCTGGGAAGACTACCAGTAAAGGAGAATTCTGAATCGAGCCAATAGTGTAGTGAAACCTGTCTTCAAGTTAGGGGTCAAATGAGAGTAGGTCCTCTGGAACACCAAAAACTGCTGCCAGGGAACAGGGGAGAGGGCAAATTGAAGTACTTTAGATAAGACCTGTAAGGGTCCCAGTAGTCCCTCAAATTAGTTCATAGAAAAAACATATGATGAAGGTGAAATAGGGAGGTGTGACATCTG
This sequence comes from Umbra pygmaea, assembly GCA_016801145.1. Classification (NCBI taxonomy): domain Eukaryota; kingdom Metazoa; phylum Chordata; class Actinopteri; order Esociformes; family Umbridae; genus Umbra; species Umbra pygmaea. The sequence continues at coordinate 12,225 of JACXGM010020158.1, read as the reverse complement.
TTACAAACATCAATCACAGTAGGGTATACACGGTAAGCACCATAGTACATTGGACAGTGGCCATTATTTTGGGTATTTTGGTTCTGTACCCTAGCACTTTGAGTTTGAAAGGATTCAACGACAATGAGGTGGAAGTTCAGACTGTCATTTGCATGCAATGACTGCTTGAAGTTTCCGATGCATCTACAACAGATGCTGGGTATCTTCCCTGAAAATGCTGTAGTGTAGCCATCTTCAGCTCTTGCTTGTTTCAGGGACATATTGCCTTCAGTACCCTTTTTTTCATCATGGCGAAGAGTTAGGGAGACAGAGAGCAACCATGCCTGGTCCCACATTTCAGGGCAAAGTAGTCAGAGATAGTGACATTAGTACAGGCACTAGCCCTTGGCAATGCACACAAAAGCTGAAACCACAAGGTAAATTTCTCAGCAAATCCAATATTTATGAATAACAGCAAATGCGTACTGCCATTCAATTTTATCAAATGCCTTCTCTGCATCCAGGTAGACAACAAGCTCAGGGAGTTTGAGAGCTGTTTGGAGTAAATACAGTTGAACAAATTACACCTGGTAAGGCTACTTCAAGACTTACTATCAAATTCGCAAGCACTTTCACATCAATATTAAGGAGGCTAAGGGGCCTGAATGAAAAACAGGAAGTGAGGTCCTTCCCCAACTTAAGTAGTGCTATTGACGCTTGTGTTAGTTCCAGTGACTCATTAAACATTGATAATAGCAAGGGGCCACGGTGGGGGTGGAATATCTTAAAGAATTTGGAAACACGTCTTAACCTGGTGCTTTGCTGCTTTGTCAAGGTCAACAACCTCTTTAGTACTCTTTAGGAGTCAAGGTCATCTACAGTATCAACGGGGAATGTGGGAGTTTCTGAAGCAACCAAAAATTTACTCATATTGGTGGTGTCGGATGGGAACTCAGATGTGTAAAGTGCGGAATAGAAAAATGTAAAGGTGTCATTGATCCCCTTAGGATCAGAAATTAAGCTGTTAAACGTGTCTTTCATTTGTAAAATCAGATGAGTGCTAGCACAGCAATTTGATTGGTGCGCCAGTAGGCGGCTCACCCAGTCACCATGCTCATAGTATAGTATGCAGGTCGGGAACATAACAGTAACCTTTCTGCATATTTGGTGGATAAAATTTTTATTTCAGAATGCAATGTCAAGCGTTGTTTATATCCAGGTACAAAATATATTTGCCCAGTTCCTCCAATTTATTTAGAGGAAGAGATGATCTCATCTCTAAGATAAGTGTATCCCATTGTCATATTAGAATACAGGAAGTTTATCAATGGAGGTATTGATAAAGTCAGAATTCTGCATCAGATAAAAGAAGATAATTGAATCTCCAGCATGGAGTAGTATGAGGTTTAACTGACATGTCAAGAGTCAACTGGCTATGATCAGATACAACAATTCGCAAAAAAATTTTTATTATTTTACTAACCAAAATTGTAACCCCTCTGGCTTTGGAATTGAAGTGAGAATGGAAGAGCTGAATAAACCTAGACTTTTGTAGCCTCAGGTGGTCCTTAATGCGTAAATGTCTCCTGTTAGAATACTACTTTAAGCTTTTTGAAATGGGAAAAAACCTGTGACCTTTTGTTTGGGTTATTTAAAGCCTGGACATTCTAACACATTAATTTATTTGGGGTAGCACATGTTCCGCCATCCCCAACATTAGAATTGTTAGCCATCAAAAATAATAATGGGAATTATATACAAGCAAAGACAACAGATGTAAAGAAACACAAACAGACACCACCCCGACCCCAGCTTCAATCTTTCCTTCAACATTGAATGTAGACAGCAGGCAAACATTAGAATAGCTCCAGTGGACATGAACATATGTCTTTCCTACCCTAATATGGTAGAAGCACCATGGCAATAGCAGTGAATATATGAACCTGCATTCAAATAACACAAAATGAAAAACGAAGGGTGGAACCAGAGTTTAAGAGCAGTTTAAATAGTAGCTAGAGGTAAAAAGAATAAAAATATATATACACACTGCTCAAAAAAATAAAGGGAACACTTAAACAACACTGTTTAACTCCAAGTCAATCACACTTCTGTGAAATCACACTGTCCACTCAGGAAGCAACACTGATTGACAATCAATTTCACATGCTGTTGTGCAAATCGAACAGACAATACGTGGAAATTATAGGCAATTAACAAGACACCCCCAAAAAGGAGTGGTTCTGCAGGTGGTGACCACAGACCAGTTCCTATGCTTCCTGGCTGATGTGTTGGTCACTTTTGAATGCTGGCAGTGTTTTCACGCTAGTGGTAGCATAAGACAGAGTCTAAAACCCACATAAGCGGCTCAGGTAGTGCAGCTCATCCAGGATGGCACATCAATGCAAGCTGTGGCAAGAAGGTTTTCTGTGTCTGTCAGCGTAGTGTCCAGAGCATAGAGGCACAACCAGGAGACATGCCAGTACATCAGGAGATGTGGAGGAGGCCGTAGGAGGGCAACAACATAGCAGTAGGACCGCTACCTCCGCATTTGTGCAAGGAGGAGCAGGAGGAGCACTGCCAGAGCCCTGTAAAATGACCTCCAGCAGGCCACAAATGTGCATGTGTCCACTCAAATGGTCAGAAACAGACTCCATGAGGGTGCTATGAGGGCCCAACATTCACAGGTGGGGGTTTTGCTTACAGCCCAACATTTGCCAAAGAACACCAATATTGGCAAATTTGCCACTGGCGCCCTGTGCTCTTCACAGATGAAAGCAGGTTCAAACTGAGCACGTGACAGACGTGACAGAGTCTGAAAATGCTGTGGAGAACGTTCTGCTGCCTGCAACATCCTCCAGCATGACCGGTTTGGCGGTGGGTCAGAAATGGTGTGGGTGGCATTTCTTTGGGGGGCTCGCACAGCCCTCCATGTGCACGCCAGAGGTAGCCTGACTGCCATTAGGTACCGAGATGAGATCCTCAGACCCCTTGTGAGACCATATGCTGGTGCGGTTGGCCCTGGGTTCCTTCTATCGCAAGACAATGCTAGACCTCATGTGGCTGGAGTGTGTCAGCAATTCCTGCAAGAGGAAGGCATTGATGCTATGGACTGGCCCGCCCGCTCCCCAGACCTGAATCCAATTGAGCACATCTGGGACATCATGTCTCACTCCATCCACCAACGCCACGTTGCACCACAGACTGTCCAGGAGTTGGTGGATGCTTTAGTCCAGGTCTGAGAGGACATCCCTCAGGAGACCATCTGCCACCTCATCAGGAGCATGCCCAGGCATTGTAGGGAGGACATATGAACACTTGGAGGCCACACACACTACTGAGCCTCATTTTGACTTGTTTTAAGGACAGTACATCAAAGTTGGATCAGCCTGTAGTGTGGTTTTCCACTTTGATTTTGAGTGTGACTCCATATCCAGACTTCCATGGGTTGATAAATTTGATTTCCATTGATCATTTGTGTGTGATTTTGTTGTACTATGTAAAGACGAAAGTATTTCATACGATTCATTCATTCAGATCTAGGATTTGTTATCTTAGTGTTCACTTAATTTTTTTGAGCAGTGTATATATAAACAACCAAAAATAAAAACTTTAGAATAACAGACAAGCAGGGCAAAAATAAAATAAACAATGTGATAAAACAATCCAAAAAGAAAATCCTTATAAGAAAACATATAGGCAACAAGAACACATGGAAATCTCATAACCTCCAATAAGGGAGCATAAGTTTTACCTTTCCTCTACCAGCAGGATATTGTGTCCTCAGGAAAACAAAATATTATTGGAATAAAAGTGCCCACTCGATGCACCACAAAAATCATTGTAAAAGACAACTAAATGCAATTTTCATGGTGATATTATTTAAATAAAAAGTATTTTGTTGAGAATATTATGGAAAAACCCTTTCTTTGTTTGTAGTTGAATAACTTCACAAGGACTTATACACTTAGCAATGCTTTGACTTCTGTGCCATCATGTGACGTGCTACCAGAAGAGCACCGGAATTGGTCAGATAACCGAGCAGTAGTGTCCAACCTAAGTCACTCATAGCAGTAGTATCCAACCTATGTACTCATAGCTAGTACATTTCACATTAGCAAAATGACACCATGATGTCACACCTGATCAGACAGTAGGCTACACAAAATTAAAATAGAATATAGGATAGACCCCAGTTTGGACAAAGCCAGCCAGCCTAGTGGTCTAGCTTAGTTGGCAAAAAGAAAAAAGATCAGCATCACCTCCACCCTAATGCGTTTCCGAAGTGTTGGGCATACAATTGCTGTGTGTCCTAATGGGAATCAAAATGTGTCTTCCTCATGAACATGGAGGTGTGCAGGGAAGCAAAGAGTAAATTTCACCCCTTTATCATGGAGTAGACATTTTAATGGGAGGAATTTAGCCCTCTTCAGGGCAACACCCGACCTGAAGTCTGGAAATATAAATACTTTTCTCCCACAGTAGATCAGCTCCTCTCTGCCCATTTTAGCTGCAACAGATCCTCTTTGTCACAAAAGTAGATGAAGCATGTAACGAAGATCAGTTGGATGCAGGTTAGCCCAGTCTATCTTCGGAGGCAAATGAATAACAGAGGGAAGGATCCTTCATTAAGAACCCAGCCAGAAATCCAAAATGGTCATTGCCCTCAGACATCTTTTTTTTGTTTGGATTATTCTATTTTTAATACTTTGAGTAGAGAAGAACATAAGTATTCTGAGTTGAGTAGAATACTTTGAATTAGAAACAGGCTAATAGATCTGTTTTGCATAGTTCTATATTATGGTGTTCACTTATTAGAGAAATTATTACTCCACTACACTTTCTTGAAGGAATAATTTGTTAGAGGAGTCTGAACAAGGCCCAAGTTTTGAATGTAGTGTGTGATTATAAATGGTGGTGTGGCAACATTGGGAAGTGGGACTAATAGACACTTGGAAAGGGTGTGTGTGTATGTGTGTGTGTGTGTGTGTAGGGTGTGTGTGTGTGTGTGCGTGTGAGTGAGTGTGCGTGCGCGTCCGTGTGCGTGCGTGTGCGCGCGTGTGTGTGTCTCTGTGAGTGTGGTGGAAGGGTGTCCCTTTGTTTTACTAACTGTATATCATCATATCTTAAAATTTGGAAAAAGTGAACTTGGTATAACATATTAAAATCATTACTTATGTTACAGGTCAATATGTCCGTTTCTCCTCTCAAAGTGTGCTGTGTGCAAACCTCCATGAGTGAAAATATTTCCGGAAACAAAAATGCTGTTTTTCCAGTGTCAGGCCCATCCATCTCATTAATTTGAGTGAGTACATAGATTCAGTTGTAACAGTGTTTGTTCTATATGGATGGCAAGAGGTTAAACCTACATTCCACCCAGCATGTAGAGGGTAACGCACATAAATGCCATGTAAGCACTAGAGGTGTGAATCTTCACTGATCTCCCGATTCAATTCGATTAAGATTATCATCTCAGCGATTCAATTCGATTCGATATCTCGATGCGTCAAATATATTCTTCTATTAAATCCATATAGGATATTTGACTTGACAGAATGCATTAAGATACTGTATAGTTCAATATAATACAGTTTTCTATATTAGTTTGTATGGTCATGTTTTCATTCAACAATACATAAAGTATATAAGATATAAACAATGTTTTTTTATTTAACAAAGTCTGAATACAACACACACATTCTTTTCAAGCTTCAAAAACGAATTCTGCAGTGCTCTAAACAAAATATATACATAAAACGATAGCACTGAGCACATGGCACTTCCTGAATGTGCAAAACATAATAACATCTTATGTAAAGAGAAATTTTGTTAGGCCTACATTAAATTGTAAACAGAAATAAGTATACTCCCATAGACTGGGTTATTCTCTTTCCTCGCTCGGAGTTGGGTGGTATTGAAAACAGAGTCGCTTCAATCCTCAGAGTCGCTGGCCAAGTTTAGCATTTTCCGTGGTTGGTGTTGTTGCTAGCAATTCAGGATGGAAACGGCTAACGTGACTCCTTAAGATGGTATCCTTCCCAACGTATTTAAATTTGGTGTGACAGGCTTTGCATATCACATGATACTTATCCAGTTTGTGCTTCCCAGCCTGTTGGTAAAATCCGAAATGCTTCCATATCTCAGGTATTAAAACATTTAGAGCATTTTTAGGGACGACCTCACAACCACCCTCAGCCATTGTGAATTGCGAGGAATGACGTCCGGTGGGCCGTGCATTTCACACCAAGGCCTTCGCTATCTTCCCGAAATTAAAACGCCTTATGATAACCTCACAATGACATTCTAGGGCTATAGGTTATTGTCATTTGGCATATAATGCACCCCATATTCAGAGTGAAGATAACCTTTATCGAGTGGAATAAACTTATTTAACACAAGGCTCAACACCTATGAGACTTACAATACAATAATTGACCGGACACGACTGAAACCATAAGAATGTAACACTACGCACTATGACAGAATGTCGCATTACACATACTGTAGCCATCGGATAGCCAAAATCAATGTCCTCACAACACCCAGTCACAACACTATAAACATGCAAAAATGCCAGAAGGAACAATCAGGTTTCAACAGTCTTCCCCAGAGATTGCAGACAAGCTGCGGATTAAACGCACATCCAGGTTTACCACGCACACTCAAAGGCACAGCCCACTAAGACCACTGAATCTGAACCATAGACCTTATATATATACGATCTGAACATGCTTCACACCAGTAGTGATCTAAAACCAGCAAGCAGTAATAATTACCAAGTATTAACAGGCCTGGCGCCAGGATGAAGTGTGTCTGTTTATCTTCCCCTGCTTGAATACAAATACTGTACATGCACTAAGCCCCGTTAAGAACCTTTAAGGCTAGGGATGGGCCGATACCACTTTTTATGGAACGAGTACAAGTACAGAGTATTTCATTATGGGTACTTGCTGACACGAGTACCGATAGGAGTACTTTTAAGAACTATGCCAAATGTCACATTTATCAAGCTAAAATCTGCTATCTCTTAGATGTTGAACAGCCAATTCAAATATAGAAAAGTAAATATTCCTACATATCCAGAAGAACATCATTTACATTGCAGGTCAAGAATGTGTAATATTTATTAGATGTCAATGGTTTACGTCTCCTTCCCTAATTAAGTGAGAGAAACACGTTTGTAAACGCAAACGCAATAGACGTTTGTGTTCGAATTTGCCCTAACTAAGCATTGCAGACGTTTTGTGTAAGATGAGAATGTGTGTTTGAAGTGACTTTCTCCAAAACAGGGGTAATTACTCAATCATATTATTCTGTTAAGGTATTTTATTGTTTTATTATAATCGGTACACAATTAGCTGTACTATCACTGTAATCTATTGAACAAAATATAAATAGGCTACATTGTATTTCCTTTAAGTTATATTTCTTGATGTTAGTATGTCAGAACTCAGAAATACCACTATTTTGTTCATCCAAAAGTTTTGCAAACTACCGACATTTGTCTTTCCTCGCTAAAGGTGGCTTTCAGAGGTTAGGTCCAGGGCATTCCTCATGCCATTTTCTACAGTTACAGTATGCTCCAAATTGCATCCTTCATTCGTTCCTGTACTAAATGTACTGGTATCAGTATCGGCCCATCCCTAGCTAAGGCCCTGCTAGTAAAAATATATAAAAATCCATCAAACTCACCAAAGCTGCTCATTATTTGAAAACGAAGTCCGTCCTCCTTTCTCTTTTAAAAAGACTTCTATGATGCTGTTATACAGCACATCTTTGCGTTAAGTTCGATCCTGCCCAGTCCTATATTCGCCACCAAAGCTACTTCTTCACCTCCATCTGCCATTCTGCTAAAAGTAAAAAATCTAACAATCTAAAAATTGAAAGTTTAAAGAAATCAGAGACGGGAGAGCTAAGCTAGTTCTTGTTTGGATGGCAAACTTTTTTAAATATTTTTTTGCTGAACTTTATTGAACTGCCACTCCTATCAGCAACAGAAACGATGCTGACGTAAGTCTAGGCCTGCAGAAATGCTTTACTTGGTCAAAGAACACACCCAACTGTCACGTCTTTAAGTAGTAGAGACAGGCGCGAGGTAGATAAGACAAGACAATTTTATTTTCAATCAAAATAATACTGCCTCGTGGGGCAAAACAAGGCTTCTTCCAGAAATCCAATTATATAAAACATGTAACATGGAGATGCCACAGGAAATATTGACCGACAAGAGACAAGGGGAGAACACATGGTTAAATACTATGAAGAACTAATTACTAATACAATGCATCTGTGACTAACCAGTGACTTCAACAATATCCACCCAAACCCCTAAATACCCAAACTAGACACAAGAGGGAGGCAGAACAACACATACAGAGGAATCACAAAGATAATACATGAAAACCCAAACCCATGTGTGACAGAATTCCCCCCCCCCTACAGCCCACAACACCGAGGTGGGCTAAACAAGGGGGGACGAGCAGTAGGCAGAGATCCCAGGAACAAGTAAACCAGGCAGCGGCCAGAGGCAAGGGCGACCGGGGGTGGCCATGGGCCTGGAGGGACAGAGAGGGGCCCTGGGTCTGGAGGGACAGAAAGGGGCCCAGGGTCTGGAGGGACAGAGAGGGGCCCAGGGTCTGGAGGGACAGAAAGGGGCCCAGGGTCTGGAGAGACGGAGAGGGGCCCAGGGTCTGGAGGGACAGAGAGGGGCCCAGGGTCTGGAGGGACAGAGAGCACAGGGACGGTGGCAGGGAATGGCACAGGGACAGGCAGGGGGTCAGGGAGCCCGTAGACAGGCAGACCAGGAGGGCTCAGGACAGGCAGGTCAGGAGACCAAAGAACAGGCAGTTCAGGTGGCCAGGGCGGCAGGGCGTCTGGGAGCCCTGGCTCAAGCAGGGCGTCTGGGAGCCCTGGCTCAAGCAGGGCGTCTGGGAGCCCTGGCTCAAGCAGGGTGTCTGGGAGCCCTGGCTCAAGCAGGGTGTCTGGGAGCCCTGGCTCAAGCAGGGTGTCTGGGAGCCCTGGCTCAAGCAGGGTGTCTGGAAGGTCCGGTGACAAGGGACCGAAAATCAGCAACAGGGGTCCGGACGAGACGGTCAGCGACGGGGGTCCCGACGAGACGGTCAGCGACGGAGGTCCTGACGAGATGGTCAGCGACGGGGGTCCTGACGGGACGGTCCGCCGCAGCTGAGACGGGGGTCCGGAGATCAGCGGCGGCAGAGACGGGGGTCCGGATATCAGCGGCGGCTGAGACGGGGGTCCGGAGATCAGCGGCGGCTGAGACGGAGGTCCGGAGATCAGCGGCGGCTGAGACGGAGGTCCGGAGATCAGCGGCGGCTGAGACGGAGGTCCGGAGATCAGCGGCGGCTGAGACGGAGGTCCGGAGATCAGCGGCGGCTGAGACGGAGGTCCCGACTCCTCCCAGGAGGCGTCCTCGCCAAACCCTGGTGGCGGAGGGAGGAGTAGGACTTCCCGGTCAGTGGTAAGCAGGGACTCTCGGCAGACCGCTGGAGGAGGCTTTGTGCAGACTGCAGGATGGTGTGGGCAGTCTGCTAGCGGCTGCGGGCAGACTGCAGGATGTTGTGGGCAGTCTGCTAGTGGCTGTGGGCAGACTGCAGGAGGTTGTGGGCAGTCTGCTAGTGGCTGTGGGCAGACTGCAGGATGTTGTGGGCAGTCTGCTAGTGGCTGTGGGCAGACTGCAGGAGGTTGTGGGCAGTCTGCTAGTGGCTGTGGGCAGACTGCAGGAGGTGGCAGTGTGCAGTCTGCTGGAGGTGGCTGTCGCCACCCCACATAGCCCCCCCCAAAATGTTCCTTGGGGAGACAGTCAGCCTCCTTCTGATATGAGGCCCTAGGGATGAGATCTGGGGCTCTAATTAGCCCTACATGGGGCATGGGGTCCCTAATGTGGGCAAAAGGAGGGGTCCTAGGGGCAAGAAAAGAAGTACAAAGGGGTCTAGCCTGATAACTAGAGGGACCAGAGACGCTAGTACCCAGACGGGGGGCCCTATTCTGCAGACCACATCCCTGAACCTGAGTGCTAGGAGGACTGGGGTAAATAGTCTGGGGACCAACAGCGCTAGCCTGAGGACTAAGGGGTTTAGCACTCAGACGGGGGGCCCTAACCTGTGGACCTCGTCCCTGGACCTGAGAGCTACTAGGCTTAGCCTGAAAGCTAACTGGCTTGTACGCTATGCTAGCTGGCATAACCTGGGAGCAAACCAGGGATCTGAGTGAGCTAGCCTGGGAGCTATGAGAATGCATGGGGCTAGTACAGGTAGCCTGAGAGCTAGGGGAAAGAAGAGAGAAGCTATGCTGGGGTGTACGAGACTGAGGAGCGCTGGAAATACCTGTGGGGAACTGGGGAACCCTAACCGTCTGACGGGGTTCCCTACCGTGGGGGCTAACTCCCTGAACCAGTTGGCTAGACCTAGCACAGTCCTCCTCCACAGCATATCGTGCGCCAACCTCCTCATACTCCTCTTCCGTCCAAGCACTCGCTTCGCCCTCCTGGTCAGAGCTCTCCTCTTCCGCAAAGGGGCCTTCGAAGGCGTTCTCCACCAACCAACTACAACCAAAACAGGCTACTCCCTCAGCGTCGTATTCCACGTCTTCCGGGGAGTAGCCCATAACCCAAGCTTGCTCAAAAATCCGCTGGTTTAGCCGGTGGAGATTTCCCCTGGAGTATTCCACTCCGGGAGAGAGAGGAAAGCCCACAATGGGCTTGAGGGAACTCCCTTAATGTCTCATTGCAATGGTCGGTCAATCTGTCACGTCTTTAAGTAGTAGAGACAGGCGCGAGGTAGATAAGACAAGATACTGCCTCAAGGGGCAAAACAAGGCTTCTTTCAGAAATCCAATTATATAAAACATGTAACATGGAGACGCCACAGGAAACATTGACCGACAAGAGACAAGGGGAGAACACATGGTTAAATACTATGAAGAACTAATTACTAATACAATGCATCTGTGACTAACCAGTGACTTCAACAATATCCACCCAAACCCCTAAATACCCAAACTAGACACAAGAGGGAGGCAGAACAACATATACAGAGGAATCACAAAGACAATACATGAAAACCCCAACCCATGTGTGACACCAACATGGTAAAGTCGAAATCTGATTGGTTAAAAATATGACAAACAACATGGTCCTGATGGACTTCAACAGCAGACGGCATTCACTCGGAATTCTGAAGGTCCTAGTCTACCCGGAAACAACACAGATGAAAAAATCTTATTGGATAAAAGCTTTCATTTATATGAGCTGCGCTAAAAGCAAGGCAACTGAAAAGAACGTACTGTAGCAATGAAATCACCATATAGACTAATTTAAATGAACTTTGTAAAATATATTTGAAAAAATATATTAAAGAAGTACAAAATACATTTCTGATTCTGATTATCTTTGGGCCTGCAGAGAAGGCCTTGCAGGCCCTGACGGCCCACCACTAGAGTCTATCATAGGTCTAGATTAAATGGGTATGGCTACTAAGAATGTTATTTTTCATTTGAATGTTTACACCGCGGCTGGAAAATTAATGAGCAACATCATTGGTTATAATCGATTATGGTTGGCCACTGCATCGATGATGCATTGTCACATCCTGCCCTAGTGGGTAGGATGTGTCTGTTATTTCTGTCCTGTGTGACTGTTTGCCCCTTCCTAGTGTTTGTATATTCTTGTTATATTGGTTCCGTTTCCGTCGGCTGGATCAGGAGGAGCCGTTGTATGGAGAGCGCCTCCGACAGTTCCTTCTGAAAGGCCAACAGGAAGGCATGCGCTTTGTGCCGTTCCCGGGAGAGGGAGGTACAACACCTCTGCTTCTTCCACAGCCGACCCAGAGGGACTCTAGACAAGTTATCAAGGGTTCTCAGTTTCCTGTCTCAGTAGCCAGTTCCTCTAGCGTCCCTTACTCTCCCAGCTCCCAGGTTAATTACCTTACTAGCTTCCAGGTTAGTCCCCCTCTTAGCTTCCAGGCTAATTCCCTTTCTGGCTTCCAGGCTAGTCCCATTTCTAGCTCCCAGGCTAGTAACCCCGTTAGCTTCCAGGCTAGCAACCCCGTTAGCTTCCGGGCTAGCAACCCCGTTAGCTTCCGGGCTAGCAACCCCGTTAGCTTCCGGGCTAGCAACCCCGTTAGCTTCCGGGCTAGCAACCCCGTTAGCTTCCGGGCTAGCAACCCCGTTAGCTTCCGGGCTAGCAACCCCGTTAGCTTCCGGGCTAGCAACCCCGTTAGCTTCCGGGCTAGC
>JACXGM010020157.1:0-17970 GCA_016801145.1 Umbra pygmaea | reverse complement strand
TTACATGATAAGACATGTTATGTGTTCTATTACAACCCTGGTAATGTTTATATGATAAGACTTGTCCATTCAGTACAAGCTTTGTTAATCTTTTCAGCTCCTTGTTGCTAACATACTTTCTCTTCCCACATAGGAACAGCCTCCTCCCTATGCCCCTTCTGCCCCTACTGCCCCTTCTGCCCCTTACCCCCCTTACCCAGGCTATCCAGAGAAGAAAAACAACTGAGTCTCTACTGCCATCATGTAGAGTACCTCCCCTTCTGCTGATCAATAAAACAGCAACTCATTAGGAAGTAATAATCAATGAAAGTACAACAAACAAGTAAACAAAACTGGCAAAGTACCTAATGGAAATTTACAGACAAGTCATTTTTGGGCATATGTTTTAGGTCATTGAGATTTGATGGTTTCCATTAAATCATGAGTAAAGCATTGTTTTGCGCCGTTCAGTTTATTTTCTTATGTAACATACCAACACTATTCCTAATCACTTTACAGATGAGTATTCAATTTCCTGTTGTCATGGTGGGCCTTCTGTCGTTCAGTCTATAAGAACATGATACTGTGCTATAAACGGAAAATGGTTTTTAACTACCATGTTGAGTTATGTGTGATTGACATGATGGGGAATGTATAGACATTAAATGTATAGACTGTTTTTTAAATCCAGAGGTTTATTACCAAAATACATTTTGTATCAATTTTAGATAAATTATTCTCATTAACAACAATTTCTATTTCTACTAGTATTTTTACATTCACGATCCAAGTAAGTGTGTCCTTTCTGTTTGTGTCATTGTTTTAGGGAACCTTGAATGAAAGCTAAATTTCAGAGCTCTTATTGCACACCATAACTTTCTAAACTATTTTTGGCTTTATTATGGAAACTGCATGGAGATTGCGCTTACATATGTGAGATGAATGGTAATGTGCAATTTTCCAATATCTCACAGAAATAACATATGTTAACCCTAGAGATTACGTTCTAACGTGTCACCTGAATAACCCAGGCCTTTATATCAATAGCTTTGCCTAACCCTGTATATTGTATTGACGAATGAATGCACAGCCTGGCGGAATCCCAAATCCTGAGCTCTTTGTAATGGCACAAGTGTAGGGTTACCAGGTCATGTATTTAGTTAGCCACTAGCCACTGTGGAACCACTCATGTATTCCTGATTAAACTGGTTGACGTGACTAACAAACCATATTGCTCTTTTCTGAAGACGCATAAGGAGGACACTTGGTTTATTTTGCACTAGTTTAAGATTCGAGGTTTGGCTGATTTGAATGATTAACTCCTTCAATGAATCAATTTTCTGTATTATACTTTTTTCCTGTTCTTTTTTTGGCTTCCTTCATATTGATGAAAACAAATCAATAAAGATGTATGTAAAATGTGAAATGGTGCTGCTCAAATATTTACATTTTTAAAGAAATTGTGTGAAAATACCAAAGTCACTACGTCATGCAAAAAATGATGTTAGTAATATATTTATTATGATATGAAACGCTATCCAACTGACAATGTCGTCACATTTTCACAGAAAATCACTCACTATACACAAGTATTTCAGTATACATTTGCAAGATCATAATAACATTACTATTCAGACTCCAAATAACAAAACATTTACACCAAACAAATGCTGTCTAAACATGTTTTATATCATCAACACAGTATGATTACACATCTCTTTTACCATCACTAAAAGCGGCTGAAATCCATTTCATGTTCATACCTTATTCCCTCCCAATTTATTCCACAGAAACTATTTGAAACCCTTACTCTATGTCTTCATTCCTAGTTTATTTCTGCATCTCTCTAGGGATAAGGGATTGTCATTTTAAATACAATTACTAAAATTACATTTTGTCTTATGTGCTTCACTCAATAATATACTATTAAATACACACACAAACACACGTCAGTTCTTGGACACAAGATGCGTTTTTCTGTATCTTTACCTTAAATAAGACAGTCAGTTTTCATTTTAGAGTGTATATATATCCCTATTGAATAAACCATTTAGAAATAACGGCACGTTTTGTACATAGTCTCCCCAAGTGTAGTTTGGAGAACTGGCTTCACAGCTGCCTCTTATTGTTGTTTCTTTGTATTATTAGTGAGTGCTCAAGAGAGCTGTCAGTATCTAGATGTGAGGCATTGGAGTCATTTGCGGGTGTCAGACAATACACCTAAAAGAATTGTGGACAGAGTCATGTTGGCAATAATGATGCTGAGAGATAGCTAAAACATGCCCAAATCAACTGTTTCAAATATTAACATGTACCACATGGCAAAAGGAAAGTGTGGAGAAACTAAAACTGGGATACCAACTTCTGGGTGAAATGAGGTGGTGGTGTGCTTTGGGGCATATTTGCCTGCCACTTGGATTTGTTCACTTGTCTTTACTGTTGATGTAAACTGACTTCAGGCAGTCATCAAATTACAGCCGAGTACTGAATATGACGTTATTTAAGATTATGTTAATTAGTCCAATTAATCTTGAATATAAAACAATAAAATAGGTGGGGCATAAAAAAGGGGGCTGTCATTTCTGCAAGGTTCAGTTTATGGATGTAAATACTTCAAATTAAAGACAGTCTATTTGTGTTGGAGTCAAGAACCCAAAAAACTAAATGTGTCACTGTCCAAAATTGTATTTATATTTATTTTTCCCCATTTTCTCCCCTCTGTAATTTCCACCGACTCTGCCTTGTCAGCAGCTCCAAAACTCATGGAACAGATGCCGGATGGTGAAGGTCGCTCACATGGTTCATCAAACCACATGTCGCTGAGCTGGCCAATTTTATTTTCGCACAGCTCATCCAACACGGAAGCCTTTAGTCAGCTCATGTGCGGGATGATTACACGCACCAACTATACTTCCGCGATTTAATTTACAGGCACCGGTCTGCACAAAAGGAATCACTGGAGAGTGAAGTGGTGAGGTAGATGATTCGGCTTATCTATCCCAAATTCCAGGTAGCTCTACGCCAATTTGTGCTACCTTGTCCTGGAGGTCCGGTGAAACCCGGAGAAACCATAGTCAGGCTCGAACCACTGACTATCAAGCTGTAGACTGTCCTGCAATGCAGCGACTTAGCCCACTACCCCACGCAGACCCCTCTGTCCAAATTCTTAAGAAATAAAATTAAGGGAACAATCAAATAACATCAGGTCTCAATGACCGATGTTAAAAATCATTACTGTACATTAAAAACAAAACACGAAACAACGGTGAATAGAAACCAAAATCACCCACTGATTGAGGGCTGGAATCAAACTTACCCTGAAAATCAAAGTAAACAATCGAAATCATAAACTGTTCCTTGCGTAAATTTCATCCTAACAATTTATGTGACTCCTGACAACATCTGGCCATGGTCCTGATGAGACAGCGGATGGTGTCCTGGGGGATCTCCTCCCAGACCTGGATCAGGGTATCAGTGATCTCCTGGACAGTATGTGGCGCTATTTGGCGGCATCGGATGCACCGATACATAATGTCCCAGTAGTCTTCTATTGGATTCAGGTCTGGGGAATGTGAGGGCCAGTCAATGGCATCAATGCCAGGAACTGCCTGTACACTTTGGCTATGTGAGGCCAGGCAATGTCCTGCACCAGGAGGAACCCAGGGCCCACTGCACCAGCATATGGTGGGTCTGAGGATTTCATCCCGGTACCTAACAGCAGTCAGGGTACCATTGGCTGGCATGTGGAAGTCTGAGCATCCATCCAAGGATATGCCCCCAAGACCATCACTGACCCACCGCCAAACTGGTCATTCTGGATGGTTATGCACGCAACGCAACATTGCGTTCACCAGGGCGACTCTTTCACACTGTCACATGCTCAGTTTGAACCTGCTTTAATCTTTGAAGAGAACGGAACGCCAAAGGTGGACCTGCCATTTCTGGTGTTCTCTGGCAGGTCCCCTGGGCTGCTGTGAGAACAGATCCCTGCTAATTCTGGTGCTTGGCTGTGAGAAAAGATCCCTGCTAATTCTGGTGCTGGGCTGTGAGAACAGGTCCCAATAGAGGATGTTGTGCCCTCATGCCACCCTCATGAAGTCTGTTTCTGACAGTTTGGTCATAAACATGCACATCAGGTTCCCACTGGAGGTCATTTTGTAGGGCTCTGGCAGTGCTCCTCCTGTTCCTCCTCGCACAAATGAGCAGATACTGGTCTTGCTGCTGGGTTGATGCCCTTCTACGGTCCTGTCCAGGTTTCCTCATGTAACGGCCTGTCTCCTGGTATCTCCTCCATGCTCTTGAGACAATACTCAAGCAAACCTTCTTGCGACGGCACATATGGATGTGCCGTCCTGGACAAGCCGGACTACTTGTGCAACCCGAATGGGCTGCAGTTATCACCTCATGCAAACAGAAATGACAACAGCACTAGCAGAACTGAAGAAGAATCAGTAAGGAAGGAAAAGGAGAGAGACATTTTCTGTGGCCACCACCTGTTAAACCATTCCCTTTTGGAAGTTTAATTGAATTGGTGTTATACTGTGATGATTGTGTGTTACCTTAATGTTTTTAAGCTGTCTATATGGACTGTGACACATGTTGTATATAAACAGTATTGCTGAAAGTACAGCTCTGGGAGTTCCTTATTTGTACTGCATTAGCCATTATATACAGCAATAGTAAGTGGCCATTATTACTCCTAGGACACTGGTAATGTACTGTAGATAATGAGTGGAGTAATATGTGGATCAATGAAGAAGAGGGGAATAGGAAATGAATAAACAATCTAGTTTCTATACCTGAAATCTGGATTTCCTACTTCTTCTTAAAGGCATAATTTCCATATAGAATACAATAATGAAATACTTGGAATAGTCTCAATGATGTCTCAGAACAAATGACGTCCCCAAAAGGTTTGCTTCAATGTTTTGTTCGGGGCCCTGTCCAAAATTGTGGGATTTAAAAAAAAAATGTTTTATGATTTCTAAACAAAATCCATTGACCCTGCTTAACTGAATGATTATTAGAAGTGTAGATAGTTGGCGCAGCTGCAACTTGTGTTGTACTGTAACTGCCAACAATAGTGTGCAGAGACTTCTGCTTGCTGAATAGCCAAAATTAGTTTTATATTCTGACTATATCCTAAACCTATTGTGTAGGTTATTTATTAGGTATTTTTTACAACCAAAATGTCTACTATTTATAATACCACTGCTGGTGTTCAGTCCAATCTCCTGTGGGTGTTCTGTATTATTTAGACTGACAGCAGTGTCTTAAATACAATAATGATGTGTGTTGACCAAATCATGCAAGCTTTACTTCGGTGTTTCGGAGATTACAACACGAATAGTCATTGTTGATGCTTCCCTATGGCTCTTCCTGCAGGAACCAGACTTCGTTGCGTCGGCCGTAGGGTTTCATTGGTGGGTCGTAGGTGCAGCAGAAGTATTGTTTGTGCTGATAGGGGGCAGTATCACCCAGAGTCTTTGTCAAGCGAGACGCTTCTGCTCGGAACTCAGTTTCCCCCGCAAAGCCTCCAAACTGCCTGTAAAAAGCAAGGTTGTTGAGGAAATAAAATAAATTAGGATATGTTATGAAAACACTTACACATTAAAGTGTATATTTTGTGTCCCCATTCATTAAATGTAAAAACGTAATGGCTTGTGCTTGTCAGAACATAGGAAAACTGTACATGAAACCCACAGTGTGTAGACAGTCATGCCGGGTCGATCTTCAATCTTGATGGCACAGTCGTTGGGTACGGGGGGACATACTTGGTAGTTATTGGGTATCCTGAGGCTAACCACCAAACGGCGTGACATCACACCATCGTCCCTGGGATACACTGTGATGATAACTGGTGATGTCACCCCCATTGCCTCGCCTTGGAAATATGATAAAGAGGATAGATAGAGCGGATAGCATAGCATAGAGCTTACTGCAACAGTGTTATGTCTGCATCAAGTTGTTCTCTTCAGCCTAGGCTCAAACTGCCCCTTAAACAGAGATAAATAGAATGACCCTTGACTTAACGATAGTCATATAATAGCTAGACCTCTGAGCTTAAAGGGTTATTTTTACAGATTTACATTGCTCAATAACATTATGGGAACACGCAATCATCACAGTACAACACCAAGTCAATTAAACTTCAGGGATATCTATCTGTAGTGTTACAAAGCATAAGCAATTGTGAATCAATGTCACCTGTTTTGGTGCAATTGAGTGTGACAACATGTGCACTGGAGAGGCAACAGCAAGACAACACCCAATAAGGGAATGGTTTTGCAGGTGGTGGCCACAGACAATTGCTCTCTCCTTATCCTATCCTTCAGTTTTGAATTTTGCTAGTTTTCCTGTCACTACTGGTAGCATGAGACAGTACCTGCAGCCCATTTAGGTTGCACAGGTAGTCCAGCTCCTCCAAGACGGCACATCGATATGTGCCATCGCAAGGTTTGCTCTATTTCCTACAGCATAGAGGAGATACCAGGAGACTGGCTGTTTCACAGGGAGACTTGGACAGTGCCGTAGAAGAGCATCAACCCAGCAGCAGGTCTGCTATCTGTTCCTTTGTGCGCGGTGGAACAGTAGGAGCACTGCCAGAGCCCTACAAAATGACCTCCAGCTGGATACTGGTGTGCATGTTTATGACCAAACTGTCAGAAACAAACTTCACGAGGGTGGCATGAGACCCCAATGTCCTCTAGCGGGACCTGTGCTCACAGCTTAACAGCATGCAACTTGATTGGCATTTGCCAGAGAACACCAGAATCTGCCATTGGCGTGCCGTTCTCTTCACTGATGAGAGTAGGTTCACACTGAGCAAATGTGACAGACGTGAAAGAGTCTGGAGACGCTGTGGTGAACACTATGCTGCCTGCAACATCATCTAGCATGACCAGTTTGGATCATGTGGATCAGTGATGGTTTGGCGAGGCATATCCTTGGAGGGTTGTACAGTCCTCCATGTGCTAGCAAACGGTACCCTGACTCCTGTTAGGTGCAGGGATGAAATCCTCATTCCATTGTCAAACCTTACGCTGGTGCAGTGGGCCCTGGGTTCCTTTTGGAGCCGAAAAATGCCCGGCCTCATGTGCTTAGTGTGTAGGCAGTTCTTGGATGATGAAGGCATTGATGCCTCATGTTCCCCAGACTAGAATCCAATTGAGAACCTCTCTGACGTTAGGTATCGGTGCATCCAACGCTGCCAAGTAGCACCACTGACTCTCCAGGAGCTCATTGATGCTCTGAGCCAGGTCTGGGAGGAGATCCCCCAGCAAACCATCCGCCATCTCATCAGTTGCATGCACAGATGTTGTCGAGTATACATACAGTACCGTGGGGGCCATCCACACTACTGAGTCACATTATAAGTTGCAAGTTGGAACAGCCTGTGTTTGATTTGTTGTGTGTCTGAATTTAGCCCTCAATCGGTTGGTGAGTTTGGTTTCCATTAACTGTTGTTAAATCATTTTGTTCTCACTACGGTAAAGATTTTTATCTTAAATATGTTTCAGTCATCGAGACCCAATGTGTGATTTGAGTGTTCCCTTAATTTTAATGATTTTTATGCTATTTTTGACACAAATATGGAAAAGGTTTTAGTTTTTCCCCAGTTACTTCTCCCTATTTTTTCCCCCCTTTAAGCCTTGTCTAGTCTGCAAGCCCTATCACAGGCAGGATGGTCAAAGTTAGATCACATGCTTCCTCCAAGCACATGTCGATTCTTATCACATGTTTCCTCCAAGCACATGTCGATTCTTATCACATGCTTCCTACAAGCACATGTCGATTCTTATCACATGCTTCCTCCAAGCACATGTCGATTCTTATCACATGCTTCCTCCAAGCACATGTCGATTCTTATCACATGTTTCCTCCAAGCACATGTCGATTCTTATCACATGCTTCCTCCAAGCACATGTCGATTCTTATCACACTGCTCTTTAGCACATTAGCTGTAAGTCAGTCTGTATGCAGGAGGAATTGCACATTAGTGAACTATAACACAATGATTGGATACACAGGAACCTGACCTGCACACAGACTCGCACAAGAAATATATGACAAAGAAAATCATGTCCGATTTACCCATCTTTCCTAGGCAGCACTGTACTGCATAGCGCAAACAGGAATTGAACCCTAGCCACAGTGATGCAGTTGTGCTGTAAGGCAGTGACTTACCATTGCGACAATTTCACTGTGCCACATGGAGAAAGTCTTTGCTTACATATCAGTGAACTGGACTCGAACCCATGCTGCAGCATTACACATGCAGTTTAGACTGCTGGACAATCCTACAGTAGACCCTATCCTCATTGTTGAAGGGATATTTCAACTTAAGTCAATCAGTTTGTATTTGGGATATCAGTTAATTTCACTGGAAAGAAAAAGTATCTGAATCCTTTAGTTAATTGTATTTCTGCATAATTAGAAAATTGTATCTGATCTTCAAAGAAGTCACAACAATAGACATACACAGGCTGCTTAACTGAATAACAAACAAATCAGTGTTTTTTTCTTGTTATTATTGAATACATCATTTAACCATTCACAGTGCAGGGTGGAATAAGTATATGAAATCCTGGGATAACTAAGCTATTTGGTGTCAGTATTCAGCTAACCTGGAGTCCAATTAATGAAATTGGAGGTATTGGTTAGAGCCTATAACAATCACTCACAAATTTTAAGTTTGCTATTCACAAGGCGTATTGCCTGATGTGAACGAATGAGATCTCAAAAGAAATAAGATTAAGAATGCATAATGAGGTTAATAAGAATCCTAGTGTCAGCTAACGACTTACAAAAATCTCTGGAACAGACAAAAATCTCGATATGTAAAACCATAAACAAAAATTGTGTTCTTGGGAGAAAACCACAGAGGAATCCATTGCTGTCTAATACAAAGAGTTTGGAAAATATTCTATGGACAGAAGACGACTTTGGGTTATGCCCGTAATCTTGGTTCCCTGATTTTATGAGTGAGGTATTTCACTAGGGGATATGCCCCTAGCATATTTGTCAGAAGCCCTTAGTACAAGAGCCCAATAGCTGGAAGTGGAAACACTTGTGTTGGTGGAAGGACCTCCTCCCGCTATAAGCAGTCTGACCTAGTGTCCCCAAGTCATTTAAAATAAGCAACACCTCTTCCTCGCAAATGTAGGGTGGTCTGGTGAAATACCTCACTCGTATCAAAAAAACTAAAATTTGGTTGTAAACCCAAAATTCTATTTCAAGTATTTTTTTCTAGGTATTCCACTATGGGATGTACCTACTCCCGTATTGCCAGACATGCTTATCCTGATGACAGGCTGTCACATGTGAAAGGCATATAGGAAGACCTGTGGCCACTTGTGAGCCAATGTGTCCCCTCCCATCAGTGCGTTTCTGTCACTCAGTGAAAATGATTTAGCGCACTATGTTTTCCCTTGAGGTGTAAATGTCTACTGTCGGCTCCCCAAACATTTTGGCAGCGTGTGTGTTGTTTCCACTCCCTGTATAATGGGTTTTCTCTTGGGAGCAAACCTCCCTGCCTATTTATGTAAGCAATTACCATGGTATTGTCTGTCCTGACTATAAATGGATGAAACTATTTTAAAACTACGAACAATGTGAGGAGTTCCAGGCAGTGGTATGTGAATATTTCTTCAAGGTTTTGATCATTTAAAAGAACTGTTATTTATGCTTTGCTTATAAGTTAATATATTTCAGTTTGCTGGCCCAAAACAATCGAATTACATGATTTAGCATATATAAGCATAACTATGGGGGAAACTGTCACCGATAGACAGACAAATAAAGAGATGATTAGTCACACCGGACACTAATCTGTGATGAGTAGTATGACAGTAAGTGGCCAGTATAGATAATGAACCATCAATCAAACCAGAGCTGCACAGTGACATCCAATGGGGTTGGACGCAGCAGATTGAAAAAGAAAGCACTAACCTAGACAGCTCAGAGAAGCAATGGCCTCAGTATCAAGCAGTGTCCCATTTTATCGCCACAGTGCCGATATATACCGTACAGGCTTTAGACCCTAAAGGCCTAATATCACGGAATGTATCTTTAAGAGGCAGGCTCTGAATGACAAATTCAAAGTTAAACTCAGAAATTAGAATGTTTTTGTAGGAATCGAAACATACTTTATTGTGTTTAGTCTGAAACGCAGCACTGTCAGGTGCTCTACGAGGTGCTCTACGAGGTGCTCTACAAGGTGCTCTCTAATGTTCCTCGTCATGTAAGCGAGCACACAAAAGCCTGTCATCTATGTACATCCACCCATCCATCTTTGTCCACTTATCCGGGATCGGGTCGTGGGGGCAGCAGCTATGTACAGTGTGGGAAAAATTATTTGATCCCCTGCTGATTTTGTATGTTTGCCCACTGACAAAGAAATGATCACTCTATCATTTTAATGGTAGGTTTATTTGAACAGTGAGAGACAGAATATCAAGAAAATAATCCAGAAAAACGCATTTCAAAAAAGTTATTAATTGATTTGCATTACAATGAGTGAAATAAGTATTTGATCTCCTCTCAATCAGCAAGATTTCTGGCTCCCAGGTGACTCATTTATAGGTAACAAGCTGAGATTAATGTCAGCTTGTTACCTATATAAAAGACACATGTCCACAGAAGCAAGCTATCAATCAGATTCCAATTATCTGATCTCCATTATGGCCAATACAGCCCAACACCAATCCACCCCGGCAGAGAAAGTTGCTTTCTAGGCATAAGCAAGCTCCTCCAGGCATTATAGGAATGTTTTACCCTTGTAGAGAGGGTGGGCTCTGCTACAGCACTTCATGTCTTGAAGGTCCATGGCCAGGGTTGATGGTGTATGACTGGCATCTCTGGTTTTGGATTCTGGTGCAGGAGGCTTGGCAGCCTGGTCTAAGGAAATTGTCATCTCCCTCCAATGACTTGGAAAGGAGGCTATCGGACCTCCCTGCTAAGTCATTCTCCTCTCCCATCAGGATGCCTGGCAGAGAGTTTGCTAGGCCCTCATTGGGATTGTCTAATATTGCGTCAATTTCATTGAGCTGGTCGCCACATGTAGCTCTCGTTGTCACTGCAGAGTCCCTGATCGGGCCTCCAATATCTCTGGTGAGACACTGCCGGTGTTATCCCCCATGTCCGGGTTGCATTGAAATAGGCTAGCTGGGTGTGCAAGCCTGGGTCAAAAGGCTCGTCACCGTAACGGCTGCACAGCGGTGACAGGAGCTGTTTATGAGGCCTCAAATTCCTACAGGTGGTATAGCTGCCCATTCATCTTGGCAATACACCTTCAGGTCATGCAAAGTTTTTGGTCGTCTTGCATGAACCACATGTTTGAGATCTCCCCAGAGTGGCTTGATGATATTAAGGTCAGAAGACTGTGACGGCCACTCCAGAACCTTCAACTTTTCCTGCTGTAACTACTGGTTACTAAACTCCCACGTCTGCCAGTATTGTCCGATAACATGCTGCATTCAACTTGCCATACATTTTCAGAAGGTGCCTTTAACTTAACTTTAACTTTAACTTTATTGAGCTCAGACACACCCAAAACATCAGTGAGCCACCACCATGCTTCACAGTGGGGATGGTTTTCATTTCACTATAGGCCTTGTTGACCACTTTCCAAACGTAGCGCTTATGGTTGTGACCATAAAGCTCTATTTTGGTCTCATCACTCCAAATTACAGTGTGCCAGGAGCTGTGAGGCATGTGAAGTTGTTGTCGGGCAGATTGTAACAATGCTTTTTTGTGGAACTGGCGCAGTAACAGATTCTTTCTGGCAACACGACCATGCAGCTCATATTTGTTCAAGTATCATTGTATTATGCTCCTTGAAACAATCACACCGTCTTTGTTCCTAGATTACCTGTGGGTTTTTATTTGTTACCTGAAACAATTCTTCTGGCAGTTTTGGCTGAAATCTTTCTTGGTTACCTGACCTTGGCTTGGTATCAAAAGATCCCAGAATCTTCCACTTCTTAATTAGTGATTGAACAGTACTGACTGGCATTTGCTTTGAGTATCTTTTTATATCCATTTCCAACTTTATGCAGTTCCAGTAACTTATTACGCAGGTCTTATGACAGTTCTTTTCTGCTTCCCATCACTCAGTATCTAGCCTGCTCAGTGCATCCATGTGAGAGCTAAAAAGCTTATTGACTATCTATACACAGACACTAATTGCAATTGAAAATGCCACTAGTGTGGGAAATTAACTTTTAATTGCCACTTTAACCTGTGTGTGTCACCTTGTGTGTCTGTGACAAGGCCAAACTTTCAAGGGTATGTAAACTTTTGATCAGGGCCATTTGGGTGATTTCTGTTATCAGTATGGTTTACAAAGGAGCCAAACAACTATGTGATAATTAATGGCTTCATATGATCACTATCCTTACATTACAGTCAGAGTTTTTGCATGGACAGTCATATGGTCAAAATCAATGTAGAAATTTCACAATTTCTGCCAGGGTATGGAAACAACTGTACATGGCTATTTACACAGCTATCGCTCTTGTATTTTTTTGGCCCTATCAGATTCTGCTGATAAGTGCTGAACTACACTAGCAAAACATTTTAATTATGATGGAGGACAACAGTCAGAAGAAAATAAACGTAAACATGTAATGTGTGTGGCATTGACAGTGAACTGAAGTCACACAAGTGACAGATGTGTTTACTGGGAAAGTCAGCTGGAGCTATTTCCCAATCTTGAAAGTTACATGGTTCAGTTTTAAAGTGTTTTATTTTTATTATGTCTTTATTGATTTATTTTAACTTACTTATATATTTTTTATTTTATTTTGTTTTAATTTTTTGCCTGCTTTTTTAATATAGTTTTATTACAGGATACAGCTATTAAAATAGACATTGGTCTCAGTTTGTCTATTGTTGGGACTTTTAATGACCAATTTATGCAGAAATACAAGTATTCACATACTTTTCACATACCTTTTCTAACCACTGTATATATTAGCAATCCATAAAAGGTGTGCATATCAGCGGTCAAGGTTTCAAAATACAGCACTTTCAGTACAGAAACAATAATGCTAAGACATTAGTTTAAAACAATGTTCCCATGTAGGAATGCCCTGCTCTCTCTGATTGGCTCACCTTGTTCATTGCTTCCTCCAATGTACATGAGCAGCTTCCTTACTAGGTCCCCTGTCACTTGGTCAAAGGTCCGCCCCTCGGAGCTCACGGAGGCATACTTTGCACCATCGTATCTCCTCACCTCGTAGTTGACCCCGTCCTGGGGAAGAGAGCGAGAAGCCAAACGTGATTCACCCATGACATACATGTTGACAGACGTTTCAAGGGATGGAAGCCACACACAACTGGGTTGTTAGACTCGTGTGTGTGTGTGTGTGGGGGGGGGGGGGCGTGTGCTGTGAGTGCAGATATGCAATTAGCTGAATCTGTGTGCACTGATGCCGGTGAAACACTTGGAGTGGAAAGGAACAGACGACAGCCAAATGCCCCCAGAAAAGGATGCAAATATATTTCTACTGATTTGATTCCAGTTCATTCCAGCTCTGCCCTTGGGGCCCTGCAGGGTTTGATCAGCCTAAAGAGAATAATGGTACATAGATGCATACATAAGACCACAGGCCATAACACACAGCGGAGTAGGGTTAATGCAGTCTGCACACTCACTGACTTGCTGCCTGCTGTTATACTGTACTTGTTATACTGTAGTAGCTCGACGAGGCAGGATGATGCTAAGAAACATGAACCGTGAAACTACATAGAGGAAAGTTACAGTTCATAATAATCACGCTCCCCATAAACTGTCCAGAACAAATCTGTTCCAGCTGAAAGATGACCTAACAAAGGCCACAACAAGAGTTTATTCCTTGTGATTTAGACCTGTTCCAGTAAACTATCTCTTGTTTTGTAAGTCACTCAAGCTGAATAAGAGTTGCTGCTATATGACAAAACATGGAATGCAACATTAGTACTACATTAGGTGTTAAAAACATGACTTTAAACTAGCGCAGTAAAATAAAAGCATTTGTGTAATTTTGTTCATGCTTAAATGTGATTTGGTCAATTTGCCCTTTCGTTCGTTACAGTTTTCTAGACAATAATAATTATCCATTGGTTTAATTATTTAACTCACAGGGGTCAAACCAGTTCCACAGAGCGCCTAGTGTTTGCTGTTTTTTGGTCTTTCCTTTCAATTAGAGCCCAATGAAGACCTAGACTGCCAGGTGAGAGAAGATCCTAACCAATTAGTGACCTAATCAATCAGTCAGGTAAAAGGGAACACCTGCATACATTAGGCCCTCCATAGAACCATTTAGACACCAGTCCTGTTAACTGGATTGTCAAGAACGTCTTAATTGTCTATTGTGTGGTGAATTGTCTATTGTTGTGGCTGAAATCTAGACAGCATTTGAAATGTTGAAAAAAGAAGTTAACATTTTTCTTATTTACTCATTCCATAATAACCTGCCACTGATGTCAGGCAGCTCATGGCATACCCATGCCCTTGTTCTCTGTTTTGCCACTGTAACCAACAATAACAACACATAGAGGTGACATGCTCCAACAGCAATACAGTAATTTAAATGTCTAAAGGTGCAATTAGTTCACACTGTAATTACTCTGTGTCTGGTAGATGTACAAAATCTAATATTAGATTTATATAATATATAACCCTCCTTCTTTTTCTTTGAAATTGTGTTTTTTAAATTATGAAATGTAACCAAAGTCATTTAAATTATGAAATGAAACCAAAGTCATGTATAATGTGTAAACCATTCACATTTTAACTTTCCTCTAGCTGGTCTGGCAGTTTTATGAATAATACAAAATGTGATAAACATTAATATGATCCATCATCAACATTCTCCTGTCACATACAGTACTGTGCAAATGTCTAAGGCACCTGTACAAAAAAATCTATAAACGGAAGGTGCTTTCAAAAATATGGAAATGAAAGTTGCTAAGTATGAAACTTATACCTTAAAGAGCAGAAAACTGTGAAAAACTAATATAACTACACAAAAATGTCATGTCACACCCTCACCTTTTAGTTTGACTGTCCTTCACCCAGATTAATTTCTTCTACACCCATTTATTATTCAGTTCATCAGGGCGTTATGTCATTAATCATTATAATACCTGTTTGTTATCATTGTTTCACCATGCACTGGCCGATATACCTAAAAGGTATTTGAAATGCAGACTATTACAGAATGTTACTTTTTTTAACAAAAGTATGAACAATTCTTTCTAGCATTGCATTTTATAGCAAATGAAGGTTTGGAAATACATACACTGCTCATTTCTACTGAGACACTAATGCAGAACACAAAAACTTAATTATTTGGTATGATTAGATTTGAGTCAAACAATATCTAGGGTGCCTAGGATTTGACCAGCACTGTATATTGAACTAATGACCTATTTTAAAACCTTGTGTAACACCCAGACTGGTGTAATATATCTAATGATATATAATTTAACTTGATCATGATTAACAAAAAATTAAATGTCTTATTTGTTGTTTCTACCATTAATTATGTATTGGTCCTCTTTTTGAGTCTTAAAAAGCTCCTCATTTTTTGTGGTTAAATATTTGCATTTAATTCAAAACTCAACTAAGGGAACTTGCAGATTAAGTATTTTTATTGCACATTTTCTTACTGACAGGCGCTTGTCCTATTTATATAAATTGCTAAAAACTGCATAGTGTTCAATCTAGCGGAAGAGGGCTTGACTTATATGACGAGGAGATTAGGCTGCTGAAAACGTCTCTATAACCGGGTATTTGCAGATGGCTGCTGCTTAGGGAAAACCCTGGAAAGTTTTCATTTCGTCTGACTACATAAACCTTGTGACACTACAGTCCTTTTTGATACATTTCATGTTTGTTTTGGTTGTAGTACAGATGATTTAGTGTTCTACAGAAATTAATGGTAATACTCTATTGTGATTATTTGGAGTTACTTTTTCTGTAAATAAGAACCAGCAGACACTTTGCCCTGGAATAGGTTTGACCATAAGGAATTACAAAACTGTCCATGTTACGAAGATCATTAACTATTAAGCCAGTGGCATAACTACATTGTAACAGACACATGTGCAAAAATACATTATGCACCCCTTCCACCAAATATCAATATTCTACCTCAGACAGGCGTACATTATGTCCCTACCCAAAACATTCCTGAACTTACAGTGACTCTCAATACTATTCACCCCCATTTAATTTTCCACATTTTATTTTATAGCAACACGAAATCCAAATGGATTTAATTGCTTTTTTTGCAATGGATCAACAAAAACAAGTGAAAATAAAATGTACAAATTGTTATTCTGGAAGATTAATCTTTTCCCAAATCTGAGATTGCTTACAGACTTCAGCAGTTTTTCTTCCAGGAATTCTCTGTACTTTGCTATACACATTTCCCCCTCTATCTTTACCAGCTTTCCAGGCCCTAATGCAGAGAAACATTGCCATTGCATGTCATGATGCTGCAACTGCCATGCTTCATTGTTGGGATGATGATGTGCTTAGGCTTGAGGCCGAACAGCTCCATTTTGTTCTCATCAGACCACAGAATCTTCTTCTACTTGGTCTCAGAGTCTCCCACATGACTTCTGGCAACCTGAAGCAGAGAGTGAGTCGTTTCTACAAAAGCTTTCTTTTTGTCATTCTCCCATGAGGCACCTGGGTTATTGTTGTAGTATGCAGCGTCTCCAAGCTCAGCAGCTGAAGAACGTATAGGTCGAGGCACATATATTTGCTCAGTCGGCACTGAGATGTGAAGGCAAATAGAGTCTCTCCTGGAGATAGCAACTAGCATCTTGATTCTTATAGTGATTCAACCAGAGGAATCTCTAGTTGCTAGCTACTAACAGTCGGTGGTCCAGAAAACACAGCTTGAGGTAAGCTAGCGATTGGTGGTAAACTGGATGCCCCACAATCGGTGTGGTGTGCCTTCACCTCAACTCGTATACTTACACAGCAAAATCGGCGGTGTTCATTTACTGGTGTTATGCAGTTTTGGTTTTGATCTGGTGTTAATATAAACAGACTGAATGCAAGTGGCTTTTTAAGATGGTGTTAACAATCTGGTGTACAATAGGAGTGTTGGTTGTGTTCTACACTGGAAGTGTGTTACATTAACACTCACAAGTGTTAGGCAAAAACCATCAACATTTTCCAGAATGCTTTGCTGCATGTTTTTTTTCTCAAAATAGATATTTCTAAATATATTTTCAAGGGAAGCATGGTTGGGGAATGTGCAATCCTACTGCACAAATACTAACTAAAATCATATGTGCTAAACGAGTATTGCAAAAAGAATTCAACGGCTCTGCGACATGTGCTTGGAGGAAGCATGTGAGCGACCTGACCTTCCTGCACCTGCTGAAGTGTTGTCAACAATTCGGAATCAGGGTGAATTTAACATGAGTGGGGTAAAAAGTGTGTAAAAAATGCTTGCAAACTAGTCAGGAGTGCAAAGCAAATTCCCCAAATCACTGCATAGGGCCTGAAGGAGGGTTTAGCTGGGACAGGGGTAGTGGTGCTCCTATACCCGTCCACTGTGCAGCGTTGCTTGCACAAACATGATCTGCATGGAAGAGTCATCACAAGGACACCTTCCTGGCAATCCCATTACATAAGTCAATGCTTGAAGTATGTGACACACACCACATATTTTATTTTTATTTTTTATTTTTTATTTTTTTTGGGGGGAAAGGTCAGCTACAGTATTTGACAACAGGGTCGTCATTGTTCTATATTGTGCATCATTTCCAATCCCACTTTTTTATTATTTTTTATTATTGCCCCCTACACTCCACACCCATCCCAACCCTTACCTAACCTAACCGTGACCAAATGTTGAGACCAATTACCTGTGCCATTTTAATATTATCTCTAGCTTATACATTTTGTGTTATTTACAATATTTACAAATCTTGTGCATTTTACAGAACCCAGTTTCACTTGATCCACCCCTCATCCACACC
>JACXGM010020155.1:0-17970 GCA_016801145.1 Umbra pygmaea | reverse complement strand
AAAAAACAACATTTTTATTGCCTAAATTGCTTACAATATCATCTCTCAAAAAAACTAAATATTAAGTGCAACTAAGTGGCATCTTACATTGGTTTTTAAAGAAAACATATTCTAAAATGCAATAACAACCTCAAGGCATACATTAAGTTGTGCAACTTAACTCCCAGAATTACAAGTTTCAACCTGAGACTGATCTGTAGATAGGCCTATAGGCTATGTATATATTAGTTATACTCAAACTATTTTAATGTATACATTTGATTACAATCTCACACAGCTCATTTACACTTATCCTAGTATGTAGATCGTTAATCAGCTGTTTCTCTGTGAAGAGAGAAAAATTGGTGTGCAAAGAAGCAGCTTTTTTCCGAAGGTATACTAAACAATTCGGCACTTTTGATCAAATTGTGAAAATCACTACATATTTTCTTGTCTTTGTTCTTGGTAGTTGTTGTGCTAGGTGTAGTTTTATCATCCATATGATGGAATGGATGTTTAAATTAGACTCAATGTTTTCTGTTGAGATGCAGTTAAGCACTGACATCATGCTATTAATGAGTTAAGCTAGTTTGATTTTCCAATGGATACACTGTACAGAGTTTTCGTTTTAATTACGTTTAAACTGATTCCAAACTTTGGACACTTTCTGTCGTTTTCTCCAGCCTGTCTTTACTCTTAGCCCCTCACTATTTACTTACACTCTCTTTCTTCATGTTGTTATCTGCGTCGTCTTTATGGCATGTTTCTCCAGACCAGTGTGGATCTAGCTTCTTTAGTGGATTCCTAGCTTTGACTAGTTTCGCCTTCAGAATAATAGCACTTGATTTAACGCGATAAACATCACGTAACAACAAAGGAAACATTGCACATTTCGAAAATATGCCACTAAACTCTATTAGAAAAGTGTGACATATTTACTTACTAATATTTTAATAAGACCATTTACATTTGCAATCTGGATTGCTTAAATAATAAATAGACAGAGTCATTGTCGCTAGCAGCGTGAGCCCGGTGTGCGACGGTAATAATAATCCGTGCGGAACCACTGTGCGCGATACAACGTTGGTAACATTGATTAAACGAAGCCTCGAGTCAAGTCATTTTGTGTCGACACATTTTTGTAATCGAGTTATTCGAGTTATTCGAGGAATCGTTTCAGCCCTAGATCAAACGTTTTAGAACACCAAGGAATTTACATGTGTTTTAATTCCTCCATTCACCAAGGTGGTATTAAATTGATTCATTATGCATGATAAAATAATGTCTGGTAAAAATTTGGCTTGGCAGATGTATGAGAATAATTAATTAATCTGTAATTTCCAACAGTGACATTTGCAACATTGTAATGTCTTGGTTATACATATATTGTAATACATGTAATACCACCTTGGTGCATTTCTATCAAAAACATGATTATCCCTGGGTGTTCTAAAGTGTACGTTTTTCAATAGAAAGTAATTTATGTTTTTAACTATGTTATCACACTGTAAATTCTCAATTGCTCAGTTTAATTTTCCATTGGTAGTTGAGATGTTCATTCTTTCTGCTGTCAAAATAACCAGACATCCTCATAAAGTACTCTCCTTCTCCCACTTTCTCTTTGGTTTCCAGACTACATGTACAATTAGTGCTTTGGTGTGCAACATTATGGACTATGTCCCTATCAGCACCAGCACAGGCTGCCAAATCTCCCTCAGCCCTCAGCCGTCAAACAACAGTCTTTAAGTAGCAAAGGCCGGTAGACCACTGCATACATAAAAGGCCGGGCTGAATTTTTAAAAGCACTGGTGGTACTTGGAGCCGCGAAATATGAACCAATGTTTTTTCAAAACAAAATTAGAAACGAAAAGAGAGAATGGAAATGATGTGATGAGGCCCCAGTGTTCTCTGACTGGGGAACATTCAACAGTAAGTCGGGGAGTTGTGTGCATGTGCACGCACGGTACAAGTAGCGGAGGAGGAAGTCAGGGCCCTTGGCTGACCCAGGCTCCCCATGACAGTCCCATTTGGGCCTTGTCACGCTCTCTCCGGTCCTCATTGAGGGCCATACGGAAAGCTTCATCACACTTCATGACACACAGGGACTTCCCAGAACTCCAGTGATTCCCAAGTCCCAGACTCCTCTTTTACTAGCCATTCTCCAAAGCCTACACTAACCCCTATCACATTCACTGACAGGGATCACGTGTCTCCATGGTGCACAGAGGTGTTAGCTCTCTGGTCTGCAGTGGTCATTTCATGCCAGTATCATGCCAGGTGTGGCAGTGCATTAGTACAGTTAGCAAGGAGGCCACGGTTCATGTACATTCCCTTGTGTTTCACACTGTAATTGGCCATGCCAGTAGAAAACCCACAGTCAACGATTTCTTTCTTCTTCAATCAGATTTAGAGAATCTCCAGTAAAGTAATCTGGGCTCCCACAGTGATAGTGTTGTGAACCATAAAAACTTTGGCCCTAAGTACCAGAGGCGCCACAGGGCCCCACTCCACACTTAGCATTGGCACACTGCCAGGGTGGAGGCAGATGGGTGGGCTGGGGGTTCTGTTGGTACCAGTCCTGGAACAATGGGAACTTGCTGACTCCAGAGGGAGGGATAGAGACTGAGAGATGGAGAGAAAGTGGCTGGATCAGTGTGAGTTCCTCATTGGGAAAGAGAAATGAGCTGGGCCTTCCCCCCACTGTTCTAAACTCCCATGTCCTAGATGTGTAATAGGATGAGGCTTAAAAGAAGTCATTATTCACTATCGTCCTCATCATCATCATCAATGCTATTATGGCTATAATCACTGTTGTGTTCATCCAGTATGTATGGATGCATCAGGCCACATTTACATCCCATCACTGGTGTGTGCCCGTTTGAGGAGCAGTGGAGACGGGCATAGAGTGTGTGTGGCTCTGGTGGGAGGAGTTGGCGGTGGACTGTGAGAACCTGGTCATTGTGTCCTACTCTATCATCCCACTCCTATTCCATTATGGAGCTACCATGTCGGATCTTCTCATTCTTGTGTCTTAGTAGGTATTGCTGGCACACATATTTGCTAGTGACAGTATTCCCTTATCTTGTATATTGCGCACACTCATTTGCAGCAGGTTCAATTTGAATGGCGTTAATTGAGGCTTGGCTGGAGCTGTATGAAAAGATGACGTATTTGTATACTACAAACGCACATATTTGAAAGCTACCCATGTAAACAGGTGGATTTCAGAAAACAATGAATACTCGTTAACACACACAATGGATTTTGCAGCTCCGAATAGCCTTCTCATGCTGCGTAAACACTTCTACGACATGGTATCATGTTTAATATCGACTTGCTAAAGGGCACGTTCACCTAGGGGCCTCAGTAAGCCAACCTCCAGTCCAGCCCATTGGGAACCTGAGTGACTGTGAATAATCGCCCCACACCCAGGTGTGCTTAGTCTGGGTGGCATGGGGGGTTGTCAGGGTCGTAAATTTGGCTGCTTAAAGAAGTTTGGCATCACATAAAACTGGATTTAAATAGCTTATTTCTCACAAAATATTCATGTTGAGATGTTTAACAATGAAACTATAATTAGTTGTAGAAATATGTTTCCCTAAAACTATTATATCATTATAGATTTTATCAAAATGTTAAAAAGATTTGTAGAATTTTAAACCTTAAGAATGAAACAACTTTATCTTTAAATGACCAGTTTACAAATTCTTTAAAATTGGTATTTCTTGATATAAAAATAGTAAAGCAGCAATTTATATAAGATAAATGTTTCATACTCTATGCATTTACATGTAATTACAGGAGAACATAAAGTAGATAACATGGCTGGGACCACAAAAAAACATTATGTAAAACAATGCTATCATAAAATAATTTTTAACTGTCATTGAGGTCCTCAGATTCTCATCCAGGATGTTATAAAAAAGAATTCAGGATGTTTAAAGCATAGATATCGGATATGTTTTGGGTGGTCAGATGGCTCAGTGGTTATGGAGTCAGACTTGTTGTTGGATCTATTCCTGACTATGCATTATGTTGTTGTGTCTTTGGGCAGGGCACTTAACCCTACGTTACTCTAGGGGGATGTCCCTGTAAGTCATCCTGGATAAGAGCATCTGCGAAATGACTAAAACGTAAATGTAAATCTAAATGTAGATGCATTTAATGTGCAAGTCCACAACTTGCTTTAATCTCAGTCAGGTAATTTAAACTTGACTCTAACACAAATAGGCAACCAATACAGTTGTTTATATTAAGTGTAAAAGAAGTGTCTATTTGGTGATGTGTCAAATTAATCCAGATTATGGTAAAATAACTGATTAGTTTCTCTGAGCATGTAATATTCATAGCATCGTAATATTAATATCACATTAATATTTTCTTGAAAGAATTGTCTTATTTGGTAGTGAGTTTGTAGTGTAAGTCAAATTAAATTGTATTAAGACTTTGCAGACTGGTTCTGTTAGGCTTCACTACTTTTAGGTTTCTGGTGATTAAGTTTTTATTGTACCTACCGGTCCTCAACTTGTCTTATTTTTCATGACACATGGCACATTTAGCCTGTCCTTTAGAAACAACCCATCCTGTCACGTCCTGTACTGTTGCGTGACATGCTTGAATAAGCTGTGAGTAGTGTGAGTTTAGAGCTTCTTGTAAATGACTGCAGTAACTGTACATACACACCGCCGTCGACTTGAGCTTCAAAAGAAGCTCTGACTGCCCTGTCAAGGACAAGCTTTTGACGCTTTGGCCGCTGTGGCCGCTCGGACGTGGCAGGACATTCACATCAAGCAAGGAAGACTAGCATACGTATTTAAATTCAGATTGGTTGACTGTCGTTTGCCGCTGAACCGCGTCATAGTTCATTACCATAAAGTTGAACAAACTTCAACTTTCTGCTTGACGATCAACAAGGCCAACACACCCAAAACGTGACACCGACTGATTTGCCGGTCTTTGGAGCTGAGAGAATCCGGCTTGCATTGAAATTTAGTGATGGGCGATTCATGAACGATTTGTTCTTTTTGAACAAATCTTTTAAAAGACCGGTAGGTACGATTCATACTGGATCGTCCATGACGTTCATTTTCGCGCAGGCACATTACTTCTATGATCCAGTATACTGCTTGGTACTAGCACCTGAATCGTTCATTTCGTTCTTTTTCACACAGGTGCATTACTTCTATGATCCAGTATACTGCTCGGTACTAGTATCTGAATCATTCATATCGTTCATTTTGGCACAAGCACATTACTTCTATGATCCAGTATACTGCTCGGTACTAGCACCTGAATGGTTCATTTCGTTATTTTTCGCACAGGCGCATTACTTATATGATCCAGTAAACTGCTTGGTACTAGTATCTGAATCGCTCATATCATTCATTTTGGCGCAAGCGCATTACTTCTATGATCCAGTATACTGCTCGGTACTAGTATCTGAATCGCTCATATCATTCATTTTGGCGCAAGCGCATTACTTCTATGATCCAGTATACTGCTCGGTACTAGTATTTCGTACTAGTACATTGCCCGGTACTGGTACATGAGTCATTCATTTCGTTTTTTTTCGCATGGGCGCACTACTTCTATGATCCAGTATACGTACTAGTACCTGGATCGTTCATATCGTTCATTTTGGTGCAGGCACATTACTCTATTATTCAATACGATTTAGTTCTTGGATTTGCACATGCTTGCTCATCACTGTAGACTAACTAGTCTGACCAAATTACTAAGTTGACAAATGCACATTTATCATAGCTTACATATGGATCTGTTGATCCTATTACAGGATTATGTACAAAATAAATATTTTAAGCTTTATGTTAATTGTTATTCTTACGAAGTCATATGACGCTGGATATTTAAAAAATGTGTTTACTACACACAAATCCGTATTACTGCTTGGCCACTGAATGTCTTTGTTATAATGAATTGATTATACGGTAGGCTGTTACATTTTGCCTATGCTCACTGCCTGAAATGAACAAATGTTTGAATAATATAAAGTCCAGGCTGAGGGATGGATGTAAACAACACACTTGACAGTTACAATTATTTTATTGCCTCAAATGTAAAACTTTCTACCAGACGTCATATGATATTAGTACAGTGCCTTGCGAAATATTCGGGCCCTTTGAACATTTCAACCTTTTGCCACATTTCAGGCTTCAAACATAAAGATATAAAACTGTATATTTTGTGACGAAGCAACAACAAGTGGGACACAATCATGAAGTGGAACGAAATTTATTGGATATTTCAAACTTTTTTAACAAATAAAAAACTGACAAATTGGGCAAGCTAAATTATTCAGCCCCTTTACTTTCAGTGCAGCAAACTCTCTCCAGAAGTTCAGTGAGGATCTCTGAATGATCCAATGTTGACCTAAATGACTAATGATGATAAATAGAATCCACCTGTGTGTAATCAAGTCTCTGCATAAATGCACCTGCTCTGTGATAGTCTCGGAGGTCCGTTGAAAGCACAGAGAGCATCATGAAGAACAAGGAACACACCAGGCAGATCCGAGATGCTGTTGTGGAGAAAGTCAAAGCCGAATTTGGATACAGAAAGATTTCCCAAGCTTTAAACATCTCAAGGAGCACTGTGCAAGCAATAATATTGAAATGGAAGGAGTATCAGACCACTGCAAATCTACTAAGAACCGGGCATCCCTCTAAACTTTCAGCTCATACAAGGAGAAGACTGATCAGAGATGCAGCCAAGAGGCCCATGATCACTCTGGATGAACTGCAGAGATATACGGCTGAGGTGGGCGAGTCTGTCCATAGGACAACAATCAGTAATATACTGCACAAATCTGGCCTTTATGGAAGAGTGTCAAGAAGAAAGCCATTTCTGAAAGATATCCATAAAAAGTGTTGTTTAAAGTTTGCCACAAGCCACCTGGGAGACACACCAAACATGTGGAAGAAGGTGCTCTGGTCAAATGAAACCAAAATCGAACTTTTTTGCAACAATGCTAAACGTTATGTTTGGCGTAAAAGCAACACAGCTCATCACCCTGAACACACCATCCCCACTGTCAAACATGGTGGTGGCAGCATCATGGTTTGGGCCTGCTTTTCTTCAGCAGGGACAGGGAAGATGGCTAAAATTGATGGGAAGATGGATGGAGCCAAATACAGGACCGTTCTGGAAGAAAACCTGATGGATTCTGCAAAAGACCTGAGACTGGGACGGAGATTTGTCTTCCAACAAGACAATGATCCAAAACATAAAGCAAAATCTACAATGGAATTATTCACAAATAAACATATCAAGGTGTTAGATTGGCAAAGTCAAAGTCCAGACCTGAATCCAATCGAGAATCTGTGGAAAGAACTGAAAACTGCTGTTTACAAACACTCTCCATCCAACTTCAGTGAGCTCGAGCTGTTTTCCAAGGAGGAATGGGCAAAAATTTCAGTCTCTCGATGTGCAAAACTGATAGAGACATACCCCAAGCGACATACAGCTGTAATCGCAGCAAAAGGTGGCGCTACAAAGTATTAACTTATAACTAATTCTTCAGTTTTTTATTTGTTAAAAAAGTTTGAAATATCCAATAAATTTCGTTCCATTTCATGATTGTGTCCCACTTGTTGTTGATTCTTAACAAAAAATTACAGTTTCATATCTTTATGTTTGAAGCCTAAAATGTGGCAAAAGGTCGAAAAGTTCAACAGGGCCGAATACTTTCGCAAGGCACTGTACATTATCTTAAATGTTTTTGGATTTGCGCAGGTGCATTACTTCTATGATCCATTATATGGTTAATTAATTTAGTTATTTTCTTCTTTTTTGCTAAGCTTTATTATTTCTATGATCCAGTACATACGGTACGGATCAGTATACTGGTTCTTATCGTTCATTTTGATCTGCGCATCCGCAAATGAACGATACGAATCAAAATGATTTGTTCATTTGAATGAACAAGATTCAAAGGTACGACTCAGTAAAAAGAATCAAACTTCCCATCTCTATTGAAAATGAATGACATGTGTCACACAGTGGCGGTGTGTACGTAACATAAGCGGTGCGGGCATGTACTAAAATGCTGATCTCGCATTGATGTTGATCATACTGACTGTCCCCACCTTGACCAATCACACCAGGGTGTAGTGGCTTAGTGGTGGATGTGGTTTCCAGATGAGCTGGGGGATTTACCCGACCTCATTGTTTGTTTATTGTCCAGCTTGCAGTGCTGACAGTCCCACTGCATTTACCATATTTCTATTGCATTAGTATCCATTTTATGTCACTTTATTGTCTTTATTTGGATTAACAGTTTTTTTGGGGGGATGCCAAATCATCCCTATTTAATGAATGTTCATTTATTGAATGGAATGTCTTGTTCTACGTTTTCAAAATTATACATTATATGGCTATTTGTTTCACCCATGGTTCTTCTGAGTCAGCCTGTTCTTACTGAAAAGGGCTTTCCGTGGACAGGGGAAAGACACATGACAGGTGTTTGCTCTGCTGAAGACGCGTCTGGAAAACTCATATAGTGATGATGCACCGTAGTGGACTTTGAGATTGTAAAACCACATAAAACTCCTTTTTATTAAAAAGGGAGGTTAGCTTACTCTCAAATAACTACATTCCTTGCCTTGTTCATATGCTGTACATTACTCATTGAAAGTTTTTGAACACCCCCATTTTTAAGTTGCTATTGACAAGTTAGCAGTTCAAATCCAGTTAATAACCTGAAGTGGTACAGAGGTAAGCTGTAAACTGCCAAAGGTTAAAAAACTACAAAGTGTATGTGACCAGATACTGAACAATAATGTACAAAATTTCAAAGTTACGAATAAAAGCCTTTTTTAGACTGACAGCTGTTTCGCAAAAATTAAAGTACATTAAGCCTTAAAAGTTGATGCGAACAAATCCTACATATGTCCCAACTTTGGTAGATTACTTACACATCCTTTGTCTGTTTAAAGGCAGTGTATGAGCAGCCTGTGTTACTTCACTCTCTTAAGCATTATTTGGACAGTTATGTACTGCAGGAAGTAGTATATTACTATAATTATGGCAAAAAAAGCCATTTACACAATAAGACAGACAAACTGACCATTATAACACATGAAGTGTAGGTATTTACTTTAGAGAATTTGCATAGAATGTCAAGGTTTCCTACACCATCAAATGGCACTTGACACTGGATGTAACTCTGACAGGAAGAGGTCTGGCAGACAACAGAATCAGAAGATAAGTTCCTGACAATCAACAGTTTGCATGAAATGCGGGCTCACAGGACAACAGCTTCAAGCAATGCTTATCGCTGGTCGAAATAAGAAAGTTTTAGTTTCAATTGTGAAGACTTTGAGCTGCAGGTTTGATAGGTTGGGTGGCAGTAAGAAAGCCATTGTTGAGATGGTAAAATAAAACAAGATGTTTGTCTGGGCCATGAAGCACTGCGTTTGGAGTACTTAAGACTGGAAGAATGTCTTATGGTTCCATCAATCGATTTGAAAAACCTTTTGTATGCTATTGATTATTTAAAAGGATGGTTCCTCAGTGTGTGACACTAAGTGCCCTATCTTGCACCCAGCACATTTGAATTTTTACAAAAAGCATGTATCATTCCTATTTTGCACCCAACGCACAGTGGACTATTCCCTCTACAGACACTTGTCGGTAAATTAGGGAATGAACTTGCGCTCCCGGAGGCGTTTCAGTAAAAAGTGGAGGTGTGTTCTGGCACAAACGTTCCCTATTGCTATTTTGCAGTTTCAGAAAACAATTCCGACCACAGACCAGGAAAAACATAATCTAAAGTCAGTGGCGAATTATTCAGATGCTATTTTAAGGGTGCATGCTTGGCCATAATGTAGCGTATGGACAATGCACATCAGCCGCGGTCGGTGAATCTTAATTGGGGAGGACGGGCTCGTATTACGCTCAGAACCGGAGTGAATGGAATGTGTGCAAATCAAAAAAACAATTGGATTTGTTCGTTGCGCACCATTCCATTCACTCCGGTGCCGAGCGTAATACGAGCCCGTCCTCCCCAATTAAGATCCACCGACCGCGGCTGATGCACATACACTTTGCTTCTCTCATCTACACAGAGAGTGCAGTTCCCACTTTTGCAAACCATACATAATTACAAGGAAAAATATTAACACAAGAGGGAAATCATTGTGGTGTCCGGAGATGTGAAAAATAGGCATAAATCTAGTGTACACATTTACCTAAATTATTCAGGCTGAATTATTTGCACTGATACACTCACCTAAAGGATTATTCGGAACACCTGTTCAATTTCTCATTAATGCAATTATCTACTCAACCAATCACATGGCAGTTGCTTCAAGGCATTTAGGGGTGTGGTCCTGGTCAAGACAATCTCCTGAACTCCAAACTGAATGTCAGAATGGGAAAGAAAGGTGATTTAAGCAATTTTGAGCATGGCATGGTTGTTGGTGCCAGACGGGCCGGTCTGAGTATTTTACAATCTGCTCAGTTACTGGGATTTTCACGCACAACCATTTCTAGGGTTTACAAAGAATGGTGTGAAAAGGGAAAAACATCCAGTATGCAGCAGTCCTGTGGGCAAAAATGCCTTGTTGATGCTAGACGTCAGAGGAGAATGGGCCGACTGCTTTAAGCTGATAGAAGAGCAACTCTGACTGAAATAACCACTTGTTACAGCCGAGGTATGCAGCAAAGCATTTGTGAAGCCACAACACACACAACCTTGAGGCGGATGGGCTACAACAGCAGAAGACCCCACCGGGTACCACTCATCTCCATTACAAATAGGAAAAAGAGTCTACAATTTGCAAGAGCTGACCAAAATTGGACAGTTGAAGACTGGAAAAATGTTGCCTGGTCTAATGAGTCTCGATTTCTGTTGAGACATTCAGATGGTAGAGTCAGAATTTGGCGTAAACAGAATGAGAACATGGATCCATCTTGCCTTGTTACCACTGTGCAGGCTGGTGGTGGTGTAATGGTGTGGGGGATGTTTTCTTGGCACACTTTAGGGCCCTTAGTGCCAATTGGGCATCGTTTAAATGCCACGGCCTACCTGAGCATTGTTTCTGACCACGTCCATCCCTTTATGGCCACCATGTACCCATCCTCTGATGGCTACTTCCAGCAAGATAATGCACCATGTCACAAAGCTCAAATCGTTTCAAATTGGTTTCTTGAACATGAAAATGAGTTCACTGTACTAAAATGGCCCCCACAGTCACCAGATCTCAACCCAATAGAGCATCTTTGGGATGTGGTGGAACAGGAGCTTCATGCCCTGGATGTGCATCCCACAAATCTACATCAACTACAAGATGCTATCCTATCAATATTGGCCAACATTTCTAAAGAATGCTTTCAGCACCTTGTTTAATCAATGCCACATAGAATTAAGGCGGTTCTGAAGGCAAAAGGGGGGTCAAACACAGTATTAGTATGGTGTTCCTAATAATCATTTAGCTGAGTGTACACCAACCACAAGGGAACCCATTCAATCAACATACAAGTCATTTGCGATGCTAATAGTAAAATCACCCATGTCTTTGCAAATTACCCTGGCTCAAGGCACGACTCATTTATGCTGGCAAACTCGGCCATTCCTGCCATATTCGAGGGGAATCCCCCCTTGAATGGGTGGCTGTGAAGGGGACAATGGTTGTCTTAAAGACATGGCTGATGACATCATTTATGATGCCACCAACAGTGTGTGAAATGCTGTTTCATCGAAAACATACACAAACACGCAGTGTAATTGAATAACATTTGGCATACAGAAAATTTGCTTCAGGTGTTTGGATAGGACAGGAGGTAATCGCAGCATTCTTTGTGGCTTGTTGTGTTTTACACAACATTTCCTTGAATCTTGGATGTGTTGATGACATAAATGAGGAAATATTAGAGGACTTAAGTAGAAGAAGAACAAGAAGAAGAAGAAGTTTTATTTATGTAGCGCCTTTCCGTTGCTCAGGGCCGCTTTACATTATACAGTACACAAAACATGGATACAAATAATCACATCAGACAAAATGTATGTTAAACAGATATGTTTTTAACTGGGTCTTGAATATACCCATGGAGGAGGTATTACGTAGTGTGAGAGGTAGCGAGTTCCATAATTTAGGAGCATTAACACTAAATGACCTTCCACCTACAGTAGACAAATGGAAACGAGGGATGGACAATAAACCAAGTTCAGCTGATCTAAGGGACCGGGCAGGGCGGTAAGGGTGGGGTAAGTCAGACAGATATTGAGGGGCAAGACCATTTAATGCTTTAAATGTTAGCAGCAATACCTTAAAGTGGATGCGTGATGCCACAGGTAGCCAGTGAAGTTCATGAAGGTGTAACATGAGCAGAGCGCCTAGTCAAAGTGAGCACTCTAGCTGCAGAGTTCTGAACGTACTGTAATCTTGCAATTAGTTTTTTGGGAAGACCAAGAAATAAGGCATTGCAATAGTCCAGGCGTGATGTGATTATTGCATGAATTAAAGTTTCAGTATCAGCTACAGCGAGAGAGGATCGTAGACGAGCAATGTTACGAAGATGGATAAAATAGTTTTTAACAAGTGAAGAGATGTGAGATCCAAAAGATAGAGTTGAATCGAATACGACACCAAGGTTACAAATTGATGACGAAGGCATATAGTGAATTCCATCAATATCAAATGACTGGTCCATCCTTTTGACTAAGGCACTATTATCTCGGTTTTCTTATCATTTAACTTGAGGAAATTCAGGGACATCCAATGCTTGGAAATTCAGGGACATCACTATTATCTCAGTTTTCTTATCATTTAACTAAATCCAGGGACATCCAATGCTTGATGTCCCTGATACATGCAGTGAGTGAGTCAGGCAGAGATGGCCTATCAGAACTGGTGGTAAAATAGATTTGAATATCATCAGCATAGCAGTGGAATTTAAGTCTCAAGTAGACGTGATGTTGAACTGCATGTGTGCCACTTAACCCAAATGCCCCAGCACCAGAATGGGAGAGGAGAGCTTATTTGACAGAAGAGCTGCTGCATTGTCTATAGTGAGGTAAGCAAAGTCATCTCAGTCCAATGTTAGACTACATTGCAAAAATATCACAATGCATTCATAACTTCATGATTCAGTGAGAGTGAGCCCAAAACATCCGAAAGTATGTCTTTGTGACATTTCTTTATTTACAATTTGTAAACAAGAAAAATCAACAGCATTCTACCACTATAATAGGAATCTGCCATGGAACAAGCGCATCTGCTCTTAAAGGGAATGGGAGATGACGCTCTGATTGGTTTATTGCATATTACTCCCAAACCACACC
Source organism: Umbra pygmaea (assembly GCA_016801145.1). NCBI lineage: Eukaryota > Metazoa > Chordata > Actinopteri > Esociformes > Umbridae > Umbra > Umbra pygmaea. Next base: position 4,688 of record JACXGM010020155.1, on the reverse strand, counting down.
TATGACTAATATAGCTAATTCAGACCTACCCATTTTAGATTTGCATCGGGCCTAACAGTCATTTATCCTGCTGGTATAGTAGCAACAGTGGCCAAGATCCACCCACAAATTCACTTGCGTTTTGCGTTTGATACTTGCTCTTCAGATCATTAAAATAGGGCCCTAAATGTCAAACATTGAAGAGGAAGCATGATGGTCACACCCTGAAACAAAACGGCTACCACAGCATTTTGCAGCACCATGCAATACACTCTGTTGTGCATCTAGTTGTGCAACCTACAAGTGCAACCCATTTGTGAAATCTTCTGTAAAACTGTTGGGAAGAACTTTCTGAACATTTGATGTCCATTGTATGAAGGTCATGAGGGTGTTCAGCTGGTACTGTATATCTAAAAAAATTGGTCTACCAGTACGTTGATGTGTAAAATATTTAAAATAATATTTGTTTAACAAAACAATTTCATTATTTTTTTATCTCAAATTGTTTATTTGTTATATGCTTTATTTTCAGGGTCCATTAAGCCATTGAAGGGTGTAAATTTAAATTTATTTGTTTTTAAACTCTTGAATAGTAACACATATTTTAATTTAGAGGAAGTATGCTAATAATTGGTTAATGTTTAAACCTAATGCAAGGGCCACTATACGCTATTATGTACACTTCTGGCTTTTTTGAAGGCAGAATCAGCAATAAGGACATTCCATATATCAAACTGTAGATCATTTAATCTGCTACAAGCCTATGAATAAGTCCAAACATTCCCTCTTGGCCCAATGCATTCTGTGTTTGGTTATTGTAATTGTACTCCTTTTTATGGCATGTCATAACTCAGATTTTAAGCGAGGTAAGACATCCTTGTGTACATTAATCTCAATTGGACGGCAGACATACCCAACCTGGCACTCCATCCATGACAGTCACATTGTTCATTCTAAATCATATATCGATTATGTTTTGTCTGGTGTTTGTTCAGGAGCTCTCACTTCGCTAACAGGTGGAGTGGTAACTGAGAGGTAGGGGGGAAGGGCTGAGGGGTGGTGCCCTCTCTACCTCTAAATGATGCATTTAGAGCGCCAGATAACCAGGTCCCTGACCCACAATTGCAGTATACTTCATGTTACTAACAGCTATAATTCCCCAATTGTCACGCTGCGCCATCAAACTGCCACATAGGTTCTTTTACTAGCTCTGTTCAGGGGGTTAACCCAAAAAGAAATTTTCAGACAAAAATACAGTTTATAGAACAGATTTTATTAAAGGGATAAATGGCTAAACATATCATTTTTTATACATTTTAATTGTGTGTTCTTACTTAGGCTGAGTTGATGCCTGAATTGGTATGCAAACCATTAGGTCAAATTATATTTATAACAGTGTATCCCAAATTGTAAAATTAACTTATTTTAATTTCCTTTTCTTCCTCTCACCTCCCAAATTCTCATATCCAGTTCACATTTAAGCCTTGTCAAGTCAAATCCCTTCTCAGGTGCAAGATGGTTGAAGAAAGATCACATGCTTCCTTTAATCACATGTGGTCACGTATTCAAAATCTTATCACATGGCTCATTCAACACAGAAGACTAAATTGGTACCCAGACATGGCCGAATGTATTGGTACACTTCCACTTTAACAAATAAATAAAAATGTCTGAACTAAGTAGAAATTGAAGATTTAGTAGCAGCATTCTGTATTTCACATTCAATAGAACATGAACTTTGCTTTTTATTTATGATATAATATATTACTCAAAAAAGTAAAACAAATGAAAATGTCACAGACTAAAAATATTGGGACCCTTAAATTAATATTTTGTTGCACAGCCTTTGAATACAATAACTGCAATCAAGTGCCGTCTGTAGTTCTGAATGAGATTTCCAGACTTCTTAACTGGTAGTTTTGTCCACTCGTCTTGAGCAAACTACTCCAGTTCTTTAAGGTTTGATGGGTGCCTTTTACCAACTGTAAGTTTCAGCTCTTTCAACAGATGGTCCAATATTTTCTTGTCATCCATTCTTGAGTGTTTTGAGAAGTATGTTTCAGGTTACTATCCTGCTGGAGGAACCATGACCTGCGACTAAGCCACAGCTTTCTCACACTGGGCTGTATAATTTGCTCCAAAATGCCTTGATAGTCTTCTGATTTCATCAAGCTCTGCACAGATTGAAGGCACCCAGTACCAGAGCCAGAAAAGCAACCCCAAAACATTACTGAGCCTCCTCCATGTAGAGATAGTGTTCTATTCTTTAAAAGCTAACTTATTTTCCTATAAACATGGAGTTGTTGTATTTTACCAAAAAGCCCTATTGGTAATACTTTACAATATGGGTACATTAATTAACAGTAGTTAATGCAGTAATAAGCACTTACTAACATTTAATAACCCTTAACTAAGGTGCTTAATTATAATTTACTAAGAATGTTGTTGTTAACTAAGGCATTAATAAATACATTACTTTAACATCAGTAAATGTAGTAATAAGCATTAACTAACTGTTATTAACAGTTAACCAAGGTTTCTAGTTTAACATTAGTTAATGTAGCAAAAAAAACTGTTACAGCATCTACTTATTTTACCATAATTTTAATGATTTTTTATGAACTTTTATGATACATATCATTCTCATTTAAAGAGTCATGATCTAATTATTATAAGACATTTTCTATCTGACTATGTAAAAGCTTTCTACCCAAAACTGTTCCGTTTGGTGATGGCTGGAATGTCATAATGAGAAAACTTGCAAAACCAAACTATCATTTTAAAATCACTTTATTTAATTCAACTATGAAATTTTAAAAATGTACTTAAAAGCACAAAAATAAATTACATAAACTGAGGGGCAGTTAAAAATAATTCTCTCAGAAATAAGAACTCTTAACTGGGGAATAAAACCCCAGACTACCGGTTTATCACTCACTGCTCTAACCACTCACCTATAAGGTCTTGTGGAAGGTAGTACAACCATTGTGGAATGTAGTACAACCGTCGACCACTTGGTGTTTTTAAGCCTCGGTTGCTAGTTAACCATACTGTATACAAAAAATTGGTACTAACTAACAAACTAACGGATGAATGCCTTCACTAAAGACAGAAAGCAGAACTGTAGTATCCATTTTCCGGTAGAAATTAAATTGTTATACACTTTAGGGACATAACTTTCTTAATATGCCAGTTTCTGCTGTCGGAAGATAAATGTCAGTCATGATTTCGGTGCATGCGAGCAACGTGTTTTTGCTTAGCTCAGCTGTGTGGCCTCGACTATTCGTTCCGGGGGTGCAAATCGACACTCCGAATATGTTTTGAATCTGCATTATGGTTCTATGGCACAACCATTATATATTTTTTTGTGTGGATTTTAGAATTGTTCTATGCAAAGTAGTTCTATATTATTGAAGTATCTTCTTGTCTCAGAAACATAGCTTGTTTCCGCCACAGAAAAAAAATAAAAAATATAATAATTGTGACTTTTTATCTCCTAATACTGACTTTTTTCTCACAATTGCAAGATATGAAGACAGAATTTGGAGTAAAAAGTAAGAATTCTGCTAAATAATGTCGCAATTCTTAGAAATAAAGTCGCAATTCAGAGGTATAAAGTCCCAATTGCAAGAGAAAAAGTTGCAATTCAGAGAAAAAAAAGTTTTTCAAGGTAGCAGTTGCGAGAAAAAAAGTCAGAATTGCGAGATATAAAATCAGAATTCTGAGAAATGCAAGTCGCAATTCTGAGATATAAACTTGTAATTCTGACTTTCCTCGCATTTCCCGCTATTGCCATCACCAGAGTGTCAAATATGTGTCAACGGATGGTTGGAAGTTGAATTGCATTCTATAGCATAATAGGATGGAAAAGATTACACAGGATTATTTTGGACTCGGTTTCACAAATAGAAAAATCTTGATTTTATTGGAGGAGTCACACAACATAAAGCTTAGTCTCCGGACTCTTAAGAGAACATTATGCAGGAATCAGTTGTGGTGGAGACGCAATTAAACTGACGAAGCTGAAGTTGAACATTTTATACACCAGCAGCTTCAAGGCAAGACAAGGCAAGTTTATTTATATAGCACATTTCATACACAATGGCAATTCAATGTGCTTTACATAAACAGGAAAACACAAAAATTTTAAAACAGATAAAATTTAAGCATTTAAAATAAAAGTGAAAACAGTTAGAAAAATAGTACAGTTTAAGAAATAAAAGAGATTGAACGAACATATAAAATATAGTGCAATCAGTTAGGACTTAGCACAGAGTTCATTCAGTAAAAGCGTAGCTAAACAGATGTGTTTTGAGTCTGGATTTAAAGGTGACTACTGTTGGAGCACATCCGATTTCCTCTGGGAGCTGGTTCCAGCTGCGGCTGGCATAGTAGCTAAAAGCAGATTCTCCGCGTTTTGTCTTAATCCTTGGTATCTCTAGCTGATGTAATCCTGATGATCTGAGTGGTCTGTTGGGTTTATATTCAATGAGCATATCTGCAATGTATTTAGGCCATTGAGTGATTTATATACCAGTAATAATACTTTAAAGTCTATCCTAAATGTGACTGGGAGCCAGTGTAGAGACTTGAGGACTGGTGTGATATGCTCATATTTCCTGGTTCTGCTTAGAATCCTGGCCGCAGCATTCTGTATGAGCTGTAGCTGTCTTATGGTTTTTTGGGAAGACCAGTGAGGAGGCCATTAC
>JACXGM010020154.1:0-17972 GCA_016801145.1 Umbra pygmaea | reverse complement strand
TGTAGTGACGACGCTATAAAAGACCTTTGCGGTGCTTGCGTCACTCCCTTACCCCTCCTACTAGTTCCTATGGCCACTTGGTCAGTGCGAATGCAAATGGCAAAACCGGTTTTGGGGGAGAGTAGTTAGTAGAACTGTTTAGAAGTGGACTGTTCCTAGAACTACGTTCCTGTAACTACTTGGTCGGAAAGCGGCTATTATTAAAGATGAGCTAGTTGGACCTTTTAGGGTTGAATATGGACTCAATCTCAAAACTACTGCCAGTTTATAGAAGACACTTTCTTCAAGCAGTGGTACAGGAAACAGTCTGCATCTTTCAAGAAGAACATGATTTTTATGCAGAACAATGCTCCATTGCTTGCATCAAAAGAACTCAGTAAAGGCCTTAAAGATGAAAGAATAATGACATGGCCCCCTTTTTACCTGAACAAATGTATTGAGGACTTTTGGTCCTTCTTGAACGGTTGCCTTTTAAAAAGTCTTAAAGTAGCTCATCTTAAATGTACTTAAGTATCAAAAGTATTTATCTGGTGTTCAAATGTACTCAAAAGTATCAAAAGTAAAAGTACAAAAGTACAAAGAGAGGAACAAAGACAGAAATTGTTTTCTTTCTCTCTCCAAGCTTTATTTATTGTCTCCCTCACATTTAACATGAACCATCACTTTGAACTTTAACTTAAATTGTCACTAAAATCCTTTCTCCTCTTGCTCGCTCCCTTTACCTTATTGCCCACTTCTTCCCTCCACTCCTTTATCCTCTTGCTTCCTTCCTCACTGTCTCCTCTTGTGAAATATTTCATAAACCTTTGTAGGACAGTGGTTCTCAAACATCTTCTTAGGTGCCACCAGCCAGTCCATGTACTTAAACTATAACTGAGCGAGCACACCGGATTCAACTACTAATCAACACGTCGGTCATTAGTAGAGGTGTGAATCTTCACTGATCTCAATTCGGTTACGATTATCATGTCAGCGATTCGATTTAATTCGATATCTCGATACATCCCGATGCATCACGATGCGTCAAATACTTTTTTTGATGAAAACCATATAGTATATTTGACTTGACAGAGTGCAAGCCACTGTATAGTTCAATATAATACAGTTTTCTATATTACTTCATATGGTCATGTTTTCATCCAAAAATACAAGTAGTAAGATATAAACAATCTTTTTCATTTAAAAATGTCTAAACACAGCGCACACACACACACACGCTTTTCAAGCTTCAAGCGTCTGAAAAATAAGTCTCATCCGGGTCTCGAGTCTATCATAGGTCTAGATGAAATGGGTTAGGCTACTGAGAATGTTATTTTTCATTTGAATGTTTATGCTGCGGCTGGAAAATTAAGAAGCAACATCATTGGTTAGAATCGATTATGGTCAGCCACTGCATCGATGCAGCATCATCCATGTCCGCATCGCGATGCATCGATTATTTGATTAATTTCAACACCTCTAGTCATTAGTGAATCTGATCTGATAGTTCAGGGCTACAGCTAAACTTTGTAAACACATCTGGGAGGGCATGGCCATTCACAGAACTTTTAAACTGCATGTGCTGAAATGAGAAAAACAAAGGTACCCAAACAAAACAAATTGCAACCGTGACACAGACTATTTGAGAATTGTTATTATTTTGATTATTTAGTTGACCTACAACATAATTATATTATGATAGCCTAAATAAAATGATTTAAGTTGTACTTAGTTAAACAATGAAGTCTACAAGTATATTATTTCATTAATGTTTCATATGATTTTGATTTATTAACATTATTTTTGTGTCATTGAAAGGAGAGAAACATGCCACGATCTAATGTAAAATATTTCACAAAACAATTTTGGACCAAATTAAATTGCTAATTAGCAATAAGCAAATCAATAAAATAGGGAAATTAAATTATGCCTTACAGTACTATAGTAGTATAGTATATCTGATGTAATATCATTCCCAATTTCCCTGAATATGTTTCCTGATAAACTTGTTGTCAACAATAGGCATAATACCAGAAGTACAGTTATCAAAAAGGCTAGCTAGAAAGGATGGTTTTCAACATAGCCCTTCATAATCTAACATCATAATCATGGAACACAAATCTAATATTACATTTAATGCTAATACATTATGATGTGAAGGCAAACAATGTATTGCCACTAAACAACATTATTAGGTCTGTGATATTTAGCTGACTGCTGGTACGCTAACAAATGCTTTGTTTCACTTTGGCCAACCTAAAATTAACTTCAGGCTGCTTGGCAAGTTAGCAAGTAGATACTACCTTCATGGGTGACTCCGGGATAGAAGAAGGGATGGACTATGTACTGGGTTCAGTTGGGCATGACATTCTGATTGGCACAGGCTGTTCAAATGCGCACTGCACATTTTCAGTTTATGGAATATTCATACATTGTTCCCGCCGTCCACACAGCTGCGCTTTAAATGAGGATAGGCTACTATGTTGTAAGCTAATTGATAAACTGTAGCGTATACCACCACTGAACTGCTTGGATACTTACAGTATCTTTAGGGAAAACATATCACTTATACTTAAATGAGGGGAAAAGGTGTAACCAATCGTGGCCACTGAAAGAAAACAAGTTTATAAAAAAGCTTCCGTATACTTGGGATGACACTACAGCTCTTGGTGGTTGGGTTTCACATTGATTTGCTCAATATTACATGCATGGCTAAAGCGATTGGATAACAACTTAACAGAGATATTAGTAAATAATTTGTTTGGGCATTTCCTCCAATACGACTAATTTTAATTTTGTAGTGAGTAACAACTTTGTTTTGGAAAATGTAAAGAAGTAAAAGTATCAATTGTTGTAATAAAATGTAGTGAAGTAAAAGTACAAAGTTGGCAGACAGATACATAAAGTACAGATACACAAAAAAATGCTTAAGCACAGTAACAAAGTATTAACACTTAGTTACTTTACACCACTGCCAACCGTTAGGTGGTTTGTTCAAATTTCATTGAACAAACCACCCAATGAAAACTGTTGTTTATTTTAAAATAATAAACTCAAAATGCACTGTTCCAAATTATTATGCACAACAGAGTTCCAAAACTATTTATAGGTTGTAAATAACTGAAAATGGTAATTTGTTAGCTATTTTGATCAAACACATCTTAACAGGGCAAGTTATATGTTAACATAGGACCCCTTCTTTGAGATCACCTTAACAATTCTTGTGAGTTTATGGAGAGTTTCTCTCCTTTCATGCCCATAGCAACCAATGAAATAGAGGATTCGTCTGGCAGTAATCTTCCTCATTAAGCTTTTATCTGCTACCCTGGAATCCAGAGTTCTCGATTTGAATTTGCTCAGCGAGTCACTCTGGCATTCAGTAATGATGCTCCTCAACTATGCCCTTGTAGCCGAGCTGCACCAATCACATCTTCATTTCTGATATAGGCAGGCCAAATGTAAGCTAAACAGATGACGACAGCACTGCGATGTCGAGGTCATTAGTAAACATTGTAAGATGGCACAGAAGACGGTGCTCAAATCATTTCTTTGCAAGAAGGATGTTTTTGCTGTTTTGTCGACTAGATTCGGCAAGAGTTTATCCACCAGTTAGCTTCGCTGTTGTTGTGATTGGTTGTAGTGTTATCCAATTGTGTGCACTGAGATTTTCAAATGCATGCTTGGTGCAAGCTGAATAATTTTGCTCGCCCAATTTGTCAGATTTTTATTTGTTAAAAAATATTAAAATATCCAATAAATTTTGTTCCACTTCATGATTGTTTCCTACTTGTTGTTGCTTCTTCACAAAAAATGACAGTTTTATCTTTATGTTTGAAGCCTGAAATGTGGCAAAAGTTGGAAATGTTCAAGGGGGCCGAATACTTTCGGAGGGCACTTAATAACTATATAATATCAAAGGATACATGCTGTAGTATTTTCATAATCCTTTAGGCTCTATAAAATTAGAATTCTTAAGTCTATAGGATGAAAATCCATCAGAGTTACTTTATTCACAGATAAACCAGTTATGTTTTTTATTTTACTTTTGCCTCATGGTAGTAGCCTGGAAAAATCCAGACCCAAATCCGAAAGATATAAGGGTCTGGCATTGAGTAATGAAAATTACCTAGCTCAAGGGGCGGCACCAAGCATGCATTTGGATAACACTCCGACCTATCACCAGTGGTTTTTCGCTAAGCCCCTATGGCGGGGCTAACAGGTTAGATTAAACTATTGCCGTATCAGGTCGACAAAACCGCAAAAACTTCCTTCTTAAAAAGGAACGATTCAAGCACAGTGTTCTGTTCCTCTATTAGAGAAAAAGCCAAGTCGAACTTGTTCATTGTAGTGGCCAAAGCCGTTTAAAAAAACTGGTGTCCATCCATAGCGATCTTACAATGTTTACTAATGACTTTGAGGTCGCAGTGCTCTCGTCATCTGTTTAACACGCCTCTGGCATGCCTATATCAGATACACCGATATGATTGGTGCACTTAGGCTACAAGGGCATAGTTAATAAGCAGAATTACTCGGTGCCAGAGTAACTTGCTGAGCAAATTCAAATTGTGCTCTCGCGAGAACTCTGGATTTCCAGGATATCATGGTAGCATTGTAAACTATAAATAAGTGAATGTCTATATTCCAGCCACATTGGACAAAGCTGAAATTGAGTATTGATGTCTGACACAGACTGAGATAAGAGGTCTCAAATTTGGATGACAACCCTACAATTTTCTGAAATCCTGTCACATATGCTCGGATCAAACGTTTAATTGATCTACAAAGAAAATGTATCATTTGATTTTATTTATTTGTAAATATGATCACAACTATTATTGAAATACTTATTTTGTTACAGTACTAATTAATTAGTGCAATATAGCCTAAATGTTGAATTACATGAGAAGCAGAGACCAGTGTCATAGTTGTACAATAATCAAAGGCAATTCTGAAACACATGATAGGCAATCATTTTATAATTACATTTTATTGCAAAGACAAAAGCAAAAAAGAAATTATGCACTGGGTACCAGATAATTGCCGGCTGGGTGTTTTGGTTTAAGAGATTGTATTAGGAACAGAAGTCTTCACAAGGATAGTAATAATTGACAAAAATGCCCATATTAGAATATTTTGCCGATCCCCATAAGGACCAGTGGTGGAAAGAGTACTGAAAATCTGTACTCAAGTACAAGTACTGTAACATCACTGAAATACTACTCAACTACAATTACAATTACTGGTGTTAAAAAGTAATTAAGTAAAAGTACAAAGTATTATCCTTAAAAACTACTCAGAGTACTAGTTACTTTTAACAGATGATGTTCAATGCATCAACAAAAAGCATTCAATCCGAAAGGGGATTATATAAATTGATCATTCATTTTTTAGAATAATGTGAAAGAGTGGTACATTTGGTTAAATGACTCCTGATTTAACCTATTGTATTAAAATTGCTTGTCCTAATATTTTGTGCAGTGCACACGCACATTAGCTAGTTCTGTCCTAACTGAATCCCAGGCTAACAAGTAACACATTCTTCCAGGTGCGGCCATGGGCACTTGTCCTGCGTATTTTTGTCCTTATTTCCACTGTTTTCAATGTTGTTGTCCTCTGTCATTCCATTTGGTTTCTGTTTCTCCAAAACTTCGGTCAGGTTTCAAAATGACTTAAGACTCTTGGGGGGACCTAAAATGTTGTTATGAAAGTTTGTAAAACATATGGTCACTGGATTGAATAATAATGATATCTGAAAAGACTGCTTTGAATCAAAATTACTTAGATTCAAAGCAGTCAATCCATGATCCGAACCAAAATCTTTCGGGAAACATTTAATACACCTTTGTCTAGGGCAGGGCCATACACAGACATTTTCAGTGGCATGTTATTGCTTTGATTATTTAGTTAGCCTACAACATGAATATACTAAGATATGAATGTAAAAGTCTTTCAATGATGACTTATGAGCTATTCGTCTATTTGTTTGTTATGCTACAGTACATAGGCTTTTGTATTATTTGGGTATTATGTTTCATTTGATTTAGGTTAATTAAGATGTTTTACTGTTATGTGTAGTTTTGAAGCAGGAAAAAATCTGATGACAACTATTCAGCAAAACTGCTTTGAACCTGAATTAATGCCCTGAACTTGGCTGGGCTTTAGTTGGCTGAAATATACTCTGCTGATCTGAGCTGGGCTGTACAGTACATGGCTGGACTGGGCTGAGATAGATCTTGATGCAGAAGTAACTAACCTTCAAGGGAACATAGCATCAAGTATAGGCTATACCTGATGCTAAATATGCAATCACAAATAATGTATCAAACCACCTTTCCTTTTTTCAGGTTGAAATATGTTGAAGGTTTTAGGGTTGGATTGTATTATTTGAAAAGCATCTTAGTAATAAAAACATCCTAGTGAATCAAATGGTGATCCCCATGACATTTAAGTACTCCTTTATTCCTTAAATGTTTAATGAGGATGAGGTTATCTGGAGTGGCCCCTGCTGGCATCACACTGCTACAGCCTAATCACTCCGGCTATCTCTCTAACTCAGAACGGATGCTCCACCAACTGCCAAAACCAAGAATAAAATGGGACCAATTCAAATGTGTTTGCACTCTGATTGCAATGTGAGTTAAAACTTGTAGGACATTTACATTTTAGTGTGTTTTTAACGTTTTTGGGGAGATAGCCATGTAGGGGGAAATAAAGAGGAAGTGTACAGACAGCAACCAAGTCATACCTTGAACCCCTGTTGCCAGGGCACTCATTATCGTTATTGTGAAAGCTGTGTTTCCCAGTCTGTGGCTAAGACAGTCAACCCTCATAGAAGGGATAGATCAGGTGTAACAGTTGTAAATAATAAAACATTAATTGAAAAGTTTATTTAAACCCCATCATGATTCCCCAATGCTCAAGCTGTCCTTCAACACTGACATTTTATGAGTTTATTTCTTGTTTAGACCAATACGAAACAACACACAATGGTAGAACCTAGCTGTTGTCATTGACTACAACATTTTGTTTTCCTAAAAAAACATTCTTTCCACTGTAAGTGGTAACAATGCATAATTTACCCAGGCTATGTTCACCAGTTCACGGTTACCGTGCATACATGGCTTACAGCTCACTCGCCTCCTCTGTATCGTACAGCTGGCTGCATATGCAATGTGACATCTCCTTCCATCTTCCATGCATTTTTTATGGGCCTCTCATCCCACCCTACTTACATAGATCAGACCACTGTAACTGCTCCGCTGTAGCTCAGAAGGTGGAGCATGGCAGTTGCAGCAGCAAGGGTCCTGGGTTTGATTCTACTGTAGCTAGGGGCGCCCACTCGTAAAAATGAATCCACGTGTAAAAATGAATGTGTCTTTGGATTAAAGAATCTGCTAAATGCTAAAATGTATATAGGATACTTATCTTTCTTGCTTTAGAATGGGGGTTGTCCATCTGATCCCTATGGAATAATCTGAGGTTGCCATGTCTTTGGAAGTTTGAATAAACCCTACAGTTTCTAGGCTACCATTAACATTATGTGATGGCCTCGTCTAAAAAGACATTATCCACAATGTTCAAAAGCATTCTCCCATGTGCACCTCATTCTGCTTCTTATCACAATGCTAGCTTAACCTGGCACATATAAAAGTATGCTAAAGGAGAGAGCTTTCCCCAGCGAACAACTATGATTGAGCTTGCAGGCGTATAACAAACAGAACTATTCTCTAGATTGCATTGAGAGCAGGTAACCCTGTCCTTTTCAAGTGATATAATTGAAGACGTATATTTTCTCAATTTAGCTTTTTCCTGAAGGTGCTATTTGTGTAATTTTGAGCCGTAAAAACAGGAACTGGATTCTCTTTCAAGTGACAAGCTTTCAAATGCAATAAAAACTGTATTGCTTAATGTTTAAAACTTACAGGGGGATAAATATTTCTATGATATAATGATTCCCTTCACTATGCATTGCTTTGTCATGCACTAAAGCAGGGGTGTCAAACCGGATCCACAAAGGGCCTAGTGTCTGCAGGTTTTCGCTTTTACCTTGTACCTGAATGATTGAATGTCACTAATTAGTTAGGATCTCCCCTCACCTGGCAGTCTTAATAGTTATTAATTGGGCACTAATTGAAGGGAAAAACCAAAAACCAGCATACACTAGGCCCTCCATGGAACCGGTTGGACACCTGTGCACTAAAGCATAGCCTGAAATGCATAATATTTTAATGACGGACCTGCGCATGCTCTTTGACAAAAATTGTGGAAGCACAACTTGTAATGTCCTCATTGGACTCTCTCTTTATTGGCAAAATAAGCACTGCATAGTGTACAACATTGTCCTATATCAATAGCTTTTTCTGATTTTTATGAAATAAATTTACATATATGTAATTTAACAGATGCTCAGAGCGACATCCAGTAAATACCCTGAGCAACTTAGGGCAACTGCCATGCCCAAGGACACAATTACATTTTGGCTCAGCTGGGATTCAAACCAGCAACCTGACTGTCTATACCAGTCTGACTGTCTAAACCAGGGGTCCTAAAAACCCTTCCATGGAGGGCCTAGTGTATGCTGGTTTTTGGTCTTTCCCTTCAATTAGAGCATAATTAGGACCTAGACTGCCAGGTGAGGGGAGATCCTAAACAATTAGTGAGCTACTCCATCAGGCTTGTACAAGGTAAAAGCGAAAACCTGCATACACTAGGCCCTCCATGGAAGGGTTTGAGGACCAGTGGTCTAAACGCTGAGCCATCTGATCAGGTTTTGTACATACATTACTGAAAGAGAAAATAGTGCACTGTTCGACACAGTGCAGCTGTAAATAATTTTTGAATGTGCTATAATATTAGATTAAATTTAAATTCAACAGTTGTCCTTACTGTAGTAACACAAAACATTAGTTTTTTTCTGATATATTTGTGGATATTGATTTCAGTGGAAGAGTAATTCTGGGGGATTAACTCCGGCACTAAAAGCTGGATGTGGCGCTCTGGCTATGCATATTGGACAATGTTATAATGCACTCCCTATTGACAGAACCATCGATTCCTCACCCCTGTGTACAATTCCCTAAAGCAGAGTATTTAGAATATAGTTCTACTTCAAATGAGCTGTCGGACAACACAGGGGAGCCCAAAGGGTCCCATGCTCTTACATTTTCCAAGTCTTCAGGGAATGGGAAATGTGTTTTGCAATTTGCTCCCTACTTCCTATGTAGTTTATGAGCTTTGGTCAAGGGTAGTAGGAAACAGGGTTTCTTTTGGCAAACCACAAATCATAGTTAAGGCAAATTTAGAAGGACATTTCCCAAAAATGATAATCCACAGAGAGAAAATCCACCTTTCCTTTGTATTGGTGATTAGATACACATACAAAATGCTATCAAAGTCCACTTCGCAAGCTTTTAATGGGATATTATGCTTGATATTTCACACTGATCTTTCTACCATGCTGAGTGAAAGGAGATGCATGATGGGCCTTTCATTTCTCTTCATGACAGTTTTCCATTGATCATTTATCACGCTGTGAACTTGGCGGGGTATCGATCTAGGGAAATAAAATAAGACTTATTAAATCATGCGTGGGCCGCCAAACAGAGTGTGTGGGTCAAAGTCTCCCAATTGGCAATTTGGATTTGCCATTTCGATGTATGTGTGTGCAGCTTTGACTCTACAAACATAGACAAACAGGATAATGAAATGAATAGGGCTGTTTTTCCTGTCCCCAAAGAAAAAGGAAATTGTTTGGCTCCTGAGGCAGCAAGGTGAAAGCTCTGTTGTGCCTTCCACAAGCAGGACTGTTAACTGCAATTGCTCCCAGGTCAGTCAAAAGTTACCTTAAATTATAATAACATTTAAATAAAAATGTATACTGTATGTTAAGTAGGGAAAGTGTTACAGTTAGGGTGATGGTGAGGGTTGTCTTAGGAATAGTATAAATGTAATTGATTTTTAACGGGATGATATTTGGATATCCATATTATATAGCTTGTTTGTTGTGTGGAATGTATTTTTTAAACATATAGAGACTTAATGTCCCCAAACTGTCATGGTGTAGTGTGGTGTAGAGAGAGGGAGAACAGAGCAGGCAGTAGATGTTGCTTGTTTTTAATGGACCATCCGGGAAGCATGTATTGCATTTGCAGGCAAACAGTTGAAGCGAGTGCACAACGAGTATACTTATAAAGCTTAAACTCCAACAACACTCTTCACAACTTACAAATATTGTGTCACTCCCGGACAGCCTCTCCACACAACGAACAGATAATCAATGACACACACCTCTCTCTAGTTTGGCCACCATATATAAAGAGCAAACTAACTGACTAATAGAAAACCACTGAACGTAATCATTATCATCAGATCTACAAGATACCAGCTGAACCTAACCTAAACCATGTCCTATAAATGGCCAAACCAGAGAGAGGTGTCACATGAACTTAAAAATAAACTATAATGTAATGGAGTCCGTATCTTAGTTCATATAGTAACACTGGGCTGGACTTTACATAAACAATTGACAAACCACACAATCATAAAAAAATATATTGGTGGTTAGGTTAAAACACTTTGTGACAACTGCTGTTGTAAAAAGGGCTTTATAAAATAAATTTGATTGATTGATTAGAAACTCTAGGAAAACTGAGTAGGTCGAAAATTGAGTTAAAGGACAATTCCGGGGGAAAATGAACTTAGGGGTTAATAACACATGAGTTCTGAGTCGACCATTCTCTGGGATATGTTTTCATGCTAACTGAATGTTTCCAGTTTTAGTGCGAACTGATAATTATAATGCTAGTTGTGAGGGCGTGAATGAAGTAAAATACATCTCTATTTTATACGACTAACAAGGCATCAACTAATTTTTATCAACTAATAATAACTAATATTTTAACGTGTACAAAATGAAAAAAAAAGATATTTTATTAAGAAAAGTAAGGGCGTTTTCACACCTAAAAGTCCAGACCAAGGTCAGAACCAACATTCATGTTTAATTACATTGTATACATTTGATCCTGTTCTTTTTGGTTTCACTTAGTGATTTTGCTAGCGCTCTAAAAAACATTCCAACTTTCCAACTTTTCCAAGTCCAGACCAAATGAGGTATGTGTGAAAAAGTCACGTGTTCAGCTACATGTTGGTCAGTCCCAAATGTGACTAATATGACTAAGTTGGTACCCGTTACATCAACAAATAGAGTTAGCCTACAAAATTATTGGTCTGGTGGTTTGCATGAATAGGGTGGCCTGGCATGGAGTCATATTCCCAAGGAGAGATGAATCATAATTAGCTAACTGCTAACTAAGCAGCTAAAATTATGGAGAGTGGAGCAAATTCTAATATATGCTGTTAACCATGCCTTTAAGTATAAACATATCAATAACATAAATACATTTGTTGAAATACTCATTAGGTTATGAACACACATACAACAATTCTACAAACTTTTATTTTTCTCTAGAAATAAACAATGGACGAATACAGTCTTTACACACTTCAGATGTACAGTTATTCACTGTCAAAGTGACGTCAAAATGAATGGTAGTCTTTGGAATGCTAGCAGAAGGTGATGGCTTGTTAGCCTCAGAATCTCCCCATAGATGGTACACATTCCGGATGCTCGCTTACCCCCTTGGGTGAAACTATGAGCACAGGGAAGTGACTGAAAATTTAACAAGGAAAGGGAAGGGACATCACTGCCTTTCTGCTACTGCTTCGTAAGAAGCTGAGCGAAATTCCTGACGAAGTGTATTAACTCAGTATTTTTTTTTAAATGCTGTGAAAATGTATATGCACAGTACTATTATTTGTAAGACTGTATTAAGCAGTAAAGCTCCTGGCAATGTGTCCGCCCCCTCCTACCTAAACTCATTATTGGTGGTAAAAGTTGTTCGTCTGAAGAGAACACTCACCAGAATTTTTTTCTCTACTTACGAATATGCAAAAAACTAGCATTCTGACCAGACCTTGTGTTGTTACACAAGGCATGGCCACGCAAGAGTAATCTCACTTCTCTTGAAAAATAAAACAGGGAGGAGACACTCAACAGCTAAGCTGTGCAGGGATGCCGACAGGAATCCCCGGGCCCGGGACAACTCCACATTTAGGGCCACCCCTAAAATAAAAATGACTGTGCAAAAAAAAAATTTGGGCCCCCCTCACCAATCCCAGTAGTCCCGCCATCAGCGTCCCTGATGCTGTGATTGGCTGAGCAAGTGTGTTACTATGAGTAAACATATTTACCATAATGTCCAGTATAATGGGCAACTAAAATAATAGATAAGGAAAAGTTATAATAGTGTAGGTAAAAAATACTGTTTTTAAAGTGAAACATTTAGTTGTCCTCATTTGTCTTCAGGTAAGTTCAAATGGCCACACCCACATACTGTTTTCATGCCCTTCCTTGCATTTGTGACAGCAAGCAAAGAATTCCATACTCTAGTAGTTTACTTTGCTGAACCCCCTTTTTCTTAGGCGGAAATCTTTTGCTAGGTCTGCAGTGAAGCATGCAGTGTTATTGTGCTGGGTTAAGTGTCTCAAAATCTAATTACTTTAATGTGTGTTGCCTTCTTAAATTAAAGTGCACCAGTTTGACTGTCCATAGAGGGAAGCTTCATTCGCGCTGCTTCCCAAGTAATTATTCCAATTGGATATGAGCAATTGCACGTATTGGCTAGGGCAAAGCGCCGGCTGCATGCTCTCTGATTCGCTGCTGGAGGTGCATATTTGCCACTCGCTATTGGCTCCTGGGAGAAAGTGGGAGGGGAGCTCTCCCTTTCCTCCTCCCGTGGTAGAGCGTGTGTATGCAAGGACTCCTTTCTCTCGTATTATTTGAGTGACTGCAGGTATTGGTGACTGTTTGTGTGACTCAGAGTGTGTGTGTGTGTGTGTGTGTTGGAGAGGAAAACAGATAAAAAGAGAGACAGGGAGAGAGGCGAACAGCGTTTCTTCTTCCCCCTCTAGCTTCCCCGTCTCCCTGCTCCCTGTCACTCCGTCCTTCCTCCCTTCCCGAACCACCCTGCCTCGAACCGGATAAGACCCCGGACCTCTCCCAGGACCCTGCTCCCATCATCCCTTTGACTCTCCTCACTTCTTTGAACCGCCTTGTCAACAGAGCAGGTAAGCAGCTACACAACAACCAGCTCTCCGGGAAAGTGCGCCTGTGGCTCTCTATATCCTCTTTTTTCTTTCTGCTTTGAATCTCTCTCTCCTTCTCTCTCTCGTTCCCTCTTTTCCTCTTGCCTCTAAATATCTCTCTAGCCTTCAAGTTCTACCACCAGCAGTTCCTGTCTGTATTTAGTATGTTTTGAAAGTGGAGGAGAGGTGAAAGTGGAGATGAAATCTGGGGGGTCAGTCTTCACTCCCTTTACCAGGAATCATACAGGAGAGATGCCTCATCTTCAAAATCATATCTTAATCTCCCTTTGAAATCGCAGGCCCTTGAGGTTTAAGCAAAAGCTAACACACATAGAAGTGATTCGGGTCTATTACTTTCAGACTGCTCTGGGTATAAATTGCACGCCACAATTCAGCCGCATCCTTAATTGATTTACACTGTTTACTGTCATTTGCAAGTACTATTTTTAGATGTTAAAGTGCCAGCCTGCGTTAGCTACTTCCCCAAATTGTAATACGCAGCTCAAACCAGAAACCAAAACGCATGACATTGCACAAGAGATAATGACTTCACAATGTTCTCTACTCGCTTGATTGAATGGAGCAACGTTTCTTCTGCGAGCAGGTCATTCATTAGCATGGTCTATAAAGCATCCTGGGAACAGCAGAAAAAGAAGCGTGGAAAGATGATTATTTCCTTCACACAGACTCCACACGTTCTGTGCACTGAAGTGATTTTAGGACGTCAATACATCTGAGTCCACAAAGGTTTTACCAAGTTGTACTTAGATTCTGATGTTTGGTTATTTCAAATAGGCTTCCCCTGTGTAAAGGGTGACCTTTCTATTTCTGATTATGTTTTTTATTTTTATTTGCTCTAAAAATTGTATCTGTCCTAAAGCCTTCTGAGGGTATGGGACCAAGTGGGTAACTCTCCTGGGAGTAATAGCCATGGCTGACTTATTTTGTTTTGAGGTGTGATCATAACAGACTATGACAGTACCTTTACAGCACAGTGACGTACATCCTTTCTGCAAATAAACAACATTGAATACCGGTAATTTAGGAGGAACTTATCTTGGTGTCTTTGATTACAGTACATAGCTTTAGTTGATTGTGAAGGAAGGGGCATAGATTTAGGAGTGGGATTTTTTATTTTAAAATAACTATTTATTTACATCTATGAGGCTGGACTGGCTCTGTGCCAAAGGCAGGACCATAAGAAAATGATGCCCCAATAATTCACTAAACTTCTGGAATATTTACTTCTGTCAATAAACACACACACAAATGGTATGGTCTTTCACTACAAAAACACTACATTGAGGTAGCACCATTTTGTATTTTATAAGGAACGTTTGTTTTTCACCAAGATAGGCATCATTATATAAAGTTCTATGAAGCACATTAGTCAGGACAGAGAAATATAACCCTCTCACTTTGCATTTGTGATATCATGAACCTGCCTGATTAGACAGACAGACCAATAATTATTTCAAGAGATTTATTAACATAGATAAATTGTAATATTCACCATTGTTCGCATTTAATAAAAACAGGTTGGCAGACAGCCTAGCATTTAGAGCATCTGACCAGTAACTGAATACTTGCTAGATGAAATCCCAGAGCTAGCATATCAGTTAACCTTAATAGCTCTCCATATTGTAGATGCAATTATGGTTGTGTTCTCAGTGAATTTATGGTAAAGTTAAATAAATGTTTATACAACTGAAGAAAATGTAATACTCTAGCACCTTTCCCTTACAAACAATAATGGCCAAGTGTTAGCTTATTGACAGTGGCAAACTGTTTTTTGCTAAAATATCTTTGTAGCGTATTGGATAAAGTTCATAACATTGTTGAAGTTAAGGAATTTATTTTATCTTATTCACATTCTTTGTTATTGTGCATGCATATTGCTTGATAATGTTAACCATATATCTGATGCCACTATCCTTAAATAAAACTGGTTGGGTATACAGTCCCAATAAAAATAAAAGGACATTTTCAAAATTTGTTGTTAAATTACCAAAGAAATCTCCAAATAAAATGTCCACATATTGTATATTTTTAAACTGAATCTATTGGAAAGATGTGTTGCTGACAATATATTTATATACATGTTTCCTTTACACACAGGTGTTAAGTGTTTGATTTCAGCAAGACATGGATTGACCACTTTTTTATACTGTTTAAAACAGATAAAACACTTGCTAATGTACCATATACAGGCAATATGTAGACGTTTTCTTATTGGTCAAGCATCATTAGGCAGGCAAATAGTGCTTCCTCCAATATTGCAGTAGATTTACCTTTTTAATGATGCATGCTAGTTATAAGTAAAAATAATATATATTTTCTGGCAAGGATTGCTAGCTAGAGATGTCAATAAGTATTTCCAAAAAAAAAAATGTAATTAAGGATTGCCACTCATTTTATGTGGGTTCTAACCTAACCAAAAGAAGACAAATTCTGGTTAGTGTAACAGATGTCCCAGGATGGGACACCTGTTCCATGTAGAACCGTATAGACTCATGTGGAATTATATATGCAGTTATCAGTTGTGTTAATGTGTATGATATATATATATATTTCTGTTCATTGTAGGTATTTGAGTTATTTAATATTATAATCCAGTGCATATGTACTTTAGTTTTACTTTATGGTTAAATGTAAGGAGTATATTGTGTGTGTGTGTGTAATATGGTTGTGTGTGCGCCGCTCCCTGTTCTGCTGTTGCCTGATCGGGTTGATTGAGAGACCGGTCTAATTAGTGATCGCTCCCAGACGGTCTCCTTTCAACCCTATTTAGTGCACGGCAGAGCAGAGAGTGGCGTGGTTCATTATTATGTTGTCATGTGTGTTACGTTGGAGTTCTGTCCAGGTGCACCAATGTTTGTTGTGAAAAGTGAGTCCTTTTAGTTTGGAAATTATGCGTACGTCAATGTATTATGTTTAAGTTTTCAGTGTCCCGTGCCACTGCTAAAGAGCTCGTAGGCTTCCCTTATATATCCGTTGTGCACTTGCTAATAGCGTACCCTGCAATCTCTCATTTTTATGTGTCCTGGACCTGCACGTAATCCTGATAGTAAAGATTAACATCAGATTATCATCTACAAATATATGCCTCCGGTCTCTCTCTCTCTTACACTACACCATACCACTCGTGGCAGTTAGTGTAAAATGAATATACATACCTTTGTTTTATGGGAAATATTTCAGATGACTGCACTTTCATTTGGAGTTGTAGGACCTACTGTATATGTTTCTTGATTATGTTAGGTATTGATAATTAATTATCCAAAAACAAGAATATGTTTTGTTATTTTTTTGTTAATATTTTTTAATAGGTAATGTACCTTTCTCTTTGTAATTCACATTCTGAGCATCATAGAGCAACACCAAAACCACCTCCTTGTCCCAGATACTCTACCGCTTGCTAACATGTATTTAGAACTTCTCATTTCCCATTGTTAATTTTTAAGGAATATTTTATTTAGTTCCACTAGTAACCTTTTATGCTGGGGCGCACCTTATAATTCTGTTAGTAGAATAGCTTCCTAGACATGAAGCAAAACTCCAGAGAGGAACCAGCGTTCTTAGCAGTTTGTAGCATTTATGTAACCAGGTCTTACAAAACAGCCATTGATGGTTTGATCCTGGTCGTGGCATTACATAATACTGTATGTCCAGAGTCCCAGCATGTGGCACTGAAAATTGGTAGTGTGGCCTAGGGTAAAGAAATAAAAAAGTCACAGCAGAGTACCTTGCCACGTCACTCTACAGCACCTCCTTGTGTGATAATCGGGCGCCTGTGTGTTCAGTTGTGTAAATATAGTTGGTGAATGCTTAATTCTTCTGAACATTTACTAACTAAAGGCTTATGTGTTGAAGGACTAAGGAGATGCCACATGACAAGTTGCCAAGAAGCAGGGTCAGAGGGAGATGGACATGACCAATTGAGATGACAAGGAAAATAAAATAATTATTTGACATAACTATTGCTATTTTCAAATAATTAATACACATAGCATTTAATATACATTGCTTTGGAAAATAATTTAAACTATGTTTCCTCTAAAACTCAAACTTAATTTTGTAAATAATTGTTTATGTTATTTGAAAATATGGAATATGTTGCTTGCAACAATTCTGAGTTTGCTTGATTCTTGGTGCACCAATTTTTAGGCCACAAATATTTTCTGGCAAATTCAAAATATATGAACCCCTGAAGACAACATCGCTCCAGCAACTTACCTTGGCTACTTAAATAGTGTCCTTATTTTAATTAAAGAAAACTTGCTTGCAGTGCATTGAAACACCAAATGTAAATGATGAATGAAGAATTCACATCAAAACGACCAAACTTAAAATCAATGATTAAAACCACTACCAGCGAGACCTCTACTACGGATGATCGGCCCACAGGTAGCAACACAAAAAGTCATGATATCAGTTTTGACAACACACTGCCTGACGATCAGATGCTTGCAATTGAAACTAGACCAGACAGTGAGTAATGCGAGACCAAGGATGACAGACAGATTCCTCGAAGCACAGCAACCACGACATGATGACCAAGCCAAAGCCCAACCCAAAAAAATATCCTACAGATGGAGAAAATTTACATGTGGATGTAATGAATTCAAATTTGAAGAGACCAATAGTAATTAACAGTGGTGGGCCGTCAGGGCCTGCAAGGCCTTCTCTGCAGGCCCAAAGATAATCAGAATCAGAAATGTATTTTTGTACTTCTTTAATATATTTTTTTATTTAATATATTTTTCAATAATATATATTTTACAAAGTTCATTTAAATTAGTATATATGGTGATTTCATTGCTACAGTACGTTCTTTTCAGTTGCCTTGC
>JACXGM010020152.1:0-17973 GCA_016801145.1 Umbra pygmaea | reverse complement strand
CTGGTAAATGGTTTACTGACCATGGTATTACTGTGCTCAATTGGCCTGCCAACTCTCCTGACCTGAACCCCATAGAGAATCTGTGGGATATTGTGAAGAGGAAGTTGAGAGACGCAAGACCCAACACTCTGGATGAGCTTAAAGCCGCTATCGAAGCATCCTGGGCCTCCATCACACCTCAGCAGTGCCACAGGCTGATCGCCTCCATGCCACGCCGCATTGAAGCAGTCATTTCTGCAAAAACATTCCCGACCAAGTATTGAGTGCATAACTGAACATAATTATTTGAAGATTGACTTTTTTGTATTACAAACACTTCTTTTATTGGTCAGATGAAATATGCTAATTCTTTAAGAAAAATTTGGGGTTTTCATGAGCTGTATGCCAAAATAATCAGTATTAAAACAATAAATGACCTGAAATATTTCAGTTGGTGTGCAATGAATCTAAAATATATGAAAGTTTAATTTTTATCATTACATTAAGGAAAATAATGAACTTTATCACAATACGCTATTTTTTTTAGAAGGACATGTACATACATATACACACATACATATACACACATACATATACACACATACATATACACACATACATATACACACACACACGTTAGCCTATAGTGCAAAACTAATTTAAAACACAAACCAGATCTTACTATTACAGTATTACAACATATGCTAACCTTGTACCTCTTCGGGGATGCTAATTTGTTAAATATTTCACTGTGTGATTTGCTTTTGCACACAGTAGAAACTCCAATGTCTGTTTCAAAATGAAAGTCATTCTAAATCAAAAATAGTAATAATGTTAAAATAAGCTTAATCAGGTAAAATACATAAAAAGCGACAAAATTACTATTCAACACACCTTAGTTATTTACAATTTTCAACATCTCAGGTCTGTCTAAGCAAGGTAAAAAATAACATACTTTGCACTAGGGCAGAGAGATATGGCTGAAAACTATATCACAATATAAGTATTTCATTTCGGTCAATATCGATAATTATTGATCTGTTTTATGGCCTATTTAGAATAAGGAGCAGGAAAATATAAAATTTTAACATAATTATTTAAAATTTAACCTTCCACTGATTATAATCCCCTCAGTTATAAAGTTAGAAATGTCAACACAACCATGGAACACTCAAATAATTAAAATGTAAACGTAAGTCTAAAATCACAATGAACACTTAACAATTATCTATTACACTAAGGTGCAAAATTTGAATACTTAAGAAATGCTTAATAAAATAGTGCAAAGTGTTAAATATAAACAGAGAAACCTGAGACCTAAGAAAGGTGGGGAAAACAAGTATGTGATATTACCAGTCCTGATGGGGACGACGGTTTTGAATAATTTGCAGACGACATTGGTCTAACTACAGTCAGACTTTTAAAAACCAAAAAACTGCCATACTGGCGAACTGACTTTCCCCCTTTTATCAACAATTTCCTCGCTCGCTCTCAAATTTTCCACTTATCCGTTTCCAGTTTCAGTTACGGAAGAATCCAACACGACTCACGAGACAATAATATTGCGCAACCGAACTTGATACTGTTAAATGTTTGGCTGTTAGCATGTCACTTGCTACGTTGCTAGGTTACCAGAGAGTGAGTACCTTTGTTTATGCAACCTATAATTGCTTAGTAACCGCTGGATCCATCCTACGAAGCAAAGGAAATTATCGAAAGTTTTATCAAACACATTTTTTATTGATATTGATTACGTGTCTATCGTGACACAAATTGTTATCATTTTATCCCCCAGCCCTATTTTGCACCTTACTAAAGAATTGAGCATATCTTTTGTACATGTTTTATAGCATACATTTAGGTCTGTTATGTGTTAAAATTGTCAATTTGGAATAACATTTAATTTTTTTTATAAAGTTATGGAAATATTTGTTAGTCTGTTTATCCTATTCATCGATTAATCGAAGAAATAATCAACAGATTAATTGATTATCCAAATAATCGTTAGTTGCAGCCCTAATAATGAGAGATACACATTTGTGAAAGCGAATGCAAGAGCATTGTGTTCGCATTTGCACTAAGCATTGCAGTATTGTGTAAGATGAGAAAGTCTGTTTTGAAGTGACTGTCTTCAAACAGGGATAATGACCTAATCATATAATATTCTGTTATGGCATTTGATAGTTTTATTATAATCGGTAGACAAAATAAATGGGCCACTCCATATTTCCTTTAAGGTATATTTCTTAACATTAGTATGTCAGAACTTTTATTTTGTTCACACAGAAGTGAAGAAAAACAAGTCAGATGTTAACCTTTCCCATGTAATTTACTGATTGGAATAAAAAACAAATAAGTTGCACAGACCTGGTTGCACAGAGAAATTTGCAAGACACAATCAAAGTATGCATTTTTCTCAACAAGAAAATGTAACACCTGCTATTGTTCCGTCTACTGTTTGGTTCAGATGCAATTGTTGAACATGCAGTGGAATCTTTTGGGAAAAGTGCATGCATTCAGAAAATAATAGCAGTGGAAAGATGGAAAAAGATGAGCCATAGAGAAGGAATGTAGGTTGCGAGGTCAGGAGAGATGCAACACTTCCCTCTAGAGAACAGTGCATGAGGTGATGCCAACATACAAAGCCTTACCCCAGAAATATCCCTTTCCCTGACATAAATACCCATGCAAATGCTAGGGCCTTTATCAGGTTTTAGCATTTATATGACAAAACAGGTCTTATATATTATGTACTTGTTAATGACCAAATTTCAGTGTGTTTATAATAGTGTGTGATTTATGTTAAGTGTGCATATCAGTGTTTTAGGTGTGTGTTTCTGAATCTGACAAAAGTGCTGGACTACAGAGTAAAGACACATGAGATGGTTACCGGGCGCCGTTCGGTCCTAGCGGGACACAACAGACCACGTCCAGTCAGTGGCTAGTAGCCCTGTACAGCAGACGAAAAGGTTTGGGCAAACTCACATCCATCACACACATGCACACACACACACACGCTGACACAAACCACAGTCACGCAGACTGAAGAGGCTTCCGCCAACTTTGTTCTCTTTTGGCATTACACACTTCCCCCTTTGCAACACACCCCTTTATAGCTGTTCCCTGATTGGTCTACTTGGGACCCAATGGCCTGACACCTCCCATCCCCTATGCACATGCAAAAATCAAGCTTCCGATTGTGAACTCAGCACCTCAGCTGTGAGACATGGGTGGAATTTGACTACTTCTCTCAAGTTATCTTCTGCCTTGAATGGGCAAAGAAAGATAAACAGAGCAACAAGGCCTTGAGGGAATGTGAGGAGATACTTCCCCCCACTGAGGAAAGCAAACAACCCTACCTGAACACACATTAAATTAGTTACCAGAGTTCTGTAACTCCAGTTCTATGAGTGGAGAATAGCCCCATAGGGGAGCTATGCTCCTAGTGGTTTACCCCTCCTGCGTACCAGGATGCACCTGAAAAATCATTTTGCATACACGTCACTGCACCAGCCAATGGGGTGACAGTGTTGTCCCTATATAAGGGGGCTCAGCCCGCTATAGCGTTTCCTGAAACATGTCTAAAGCTGACCTCCAAGGGGGAAAGGGTGCTATCAGGGGAATAACCCTATGGGGATACACTCCACTCATAGATCTGGAGTTATAAAACTCTGGTAACTAACATTCTATATTGTGGAGCTCTGCCCCATAGAGAAGCTATGCTCCTAGTGGTTAAAGCGGCGCTATATGGGCTCCTAGTGGTTAAAGCGGCGCTATATGCAGACAATGTACCCCTGATCGCTTGAACTCCTTGGGATAAGCAAAAGCTGCACCCATAGGAAATCAGAGCAATACCGGCCAGTGCTCTGTGAAACAGTACTGTTGGAGTAACATTTCAAATAATGAGCGCACCCCACAGAGTACTGGTCCACCAGCACTCTCTAGTGGAGAGAACACTAAAAAACATTAAACCCTCTCAGATCTCACAGTGAGAACTTAAGGCTAATGCATTGGGTGATTAATCTGGAGGAAAAAAAAAACGATCAACCCTGTCCAAACCACTCAAAGAGACATCAATCAAGTAAATGCTGATGAATGGTGATGGCGTCGCCCAAGACTCCGCCTCACAAAGCTCTTCTGGACCTGCTCCACCTTTAAGAGCAGAACTCTCCCGTTCAGGAGCCAGACCCAGAAGGGCATTTTGCCATTCGTAATAGAATGGAGAGAGCGGGCAAGTGGTCAGCTGAGCTATTCAATTGAGGAAAACAAAAATCCCTCTTGGCCCTCAACCACCCCTTATTTCCCCCCTGCTGAGTAGCAGTGTTAGGGAGGCAGGGAAAGGGGTGGAAAAATCACACACCCTAGAAACTCTGTCTCCTCTCCATCGATCTGACGGGAGAAGGAGAACCCGATCGACTTCTCTTTGCTCTGATGTCACTCATGAAAGCCCGACAGCTGTGCTTTCTAGTGAGTGGAGTGGGGGGACTAGCCCCTCCTTTCTCTTTTTCACAGATGCCAGCAGGCGTGGGAAAAAGGCATTTGACACAGAAAAAGTTGATCCTTTACTGCTCTCAGGTGTCGATTTGGTAGTAACTCGCTCCTAGCAAAGTTAGCAAGGAGTGAGCAGCTCCAAGTAAACATTGCACTGGCTTATTGGGTCTAACTTGAGCCCTGCAAACAATCTCTGTGTGTGACGCATGTGAAATAGTCCTAATGGTACTACCACATGCGCCGCGGACATCAGTCCCAACAGAGACAAAACGCTTGCTGGCACTGTGCGTAATGGCCGATAACAGCCGGGAAGCAGGTCAGGCATACTGCATGCCTCCACATACTCCCTCCTCAACCTCAACCGCAGGTGGGTAGGGGATCCTAAATCTGGCGGCTGCCTTCCTTAATCCCCGAAAGGTCATGGCGAATTGAGGGTTGAGCAGAGTCGGTGACGACAGGGGGGACAGCCTTCACCTCTTCGTCCGGTGGCTCATCCTCCCCTTCCTCGCCATCAGAATGAATGGGTAAGGACCCGAGCTAAGATATATTAACGGGGGAGAATGATCTACACCCACAATCTCCTCTTCTTCCTCCAAGACGGAAGCCATAGCAGGCAGAGAACATTGGAAATACGCCTTCCTCCGCTCCCTCAGCTTAATAGGCATTGCTGAACATACAGAACACACCACAACAGGCTGCATTGCAGGGTTAGCGTGCTCCCAGCCCAAGCAAAAAACGCATTGGCCATGCATTTCACAGTCTTGAAGCAGACAGCGGCACCGACAAGCTAAGATCTGAGGTCCCATGGGGAAACATAGTCGAACAAAAACAAGACGACGTGATGACTGACAAAAAATCAAGGCAGAATTTTTCTTTTTGATGGCGCATCATTACAATCAGTCAGTTGAAGAACCAAGGGAAATGCTATAGCAGGCTGAGCACTTATATAGGGGCAGTACTGTTACCCCATTGGCTGGTGTGGTGACGTGTATGCAAAATGATTTTTCCAGTGGCGTGTATGCAAAATTATTTTCCCGGTGCATCCTGCTAGGCAGGATAGGTAAACCACTAGGAGCATAGCTCCCCTATGGGGCAGAGCACCACGATATAGAACAAAGGGATAGTCTCATTTAGTTTCACAATTCTATTGTTCCTTTTCTCATGTATGTTCTAAACCAGAGCAACTGATGGTAGTGTGTGTTATCATTTTCTGTTTTTTGTGCAACCTTTAATTTCTGTTTATTGTTGTAAGGCCAGTTCTCTGAATGAACCTGTATTGTTTTATCAGAGATTGTTTTTCTTATAGCTGGAGTTGAAAGTTTCCCGTCACTCCCTACTAGAAAACAGACAAAAGCTACTCTGTCACTGAGGAAGCGTGGGACCAAGGTTAGGTCTGGCAGTAAGTTGGATAAAAGTATGGAAAAGAGCTAACATTTCAAGGGCTGTCAGTCACTGACTATGAAGGACAGGAGCTTAACAGCGAATTAAAAGTGGTAAAAGGAGGCTGACACAGTGAGAGCTATCATTCAAGGTCTCAGTTTCAGGGTTAGTGCAACCATTTAGGGGGAGGGAGCGGAAAGTGTGTCTGGGAACGCGTTTACTGTCCGGATGGAATGGTGAGCCGGTAACTCCTACTGCTGCTCTGAGAGCTGTGGCGTGGAACACTGTCTGTCTGGCTGGCAAGCCTCCCTCTGGCTGGCCAGCCGCTTCAGTCTGTCACTCCTAGGAGAAAAAGTCTACACACAAGGAGCTGTGAAATGGCCCCACCCCTCGCCGAAGTAAATCGGCAAAGGTGTATACAGCTCCCCTCCCTTCCCATGTAGTCTCAAGTAACAACCAGCTGGCCATCCCTCATCAGTAACATTACTCATCTCCCCTTTGTCCCTTAAGTCACCTTTGTCTCCCTCCGTTAAGAACACAGCGACAGTTTGTCACCTGCGAAGGTTGGGTCTGGCCTGAATTACCAATTATCTGCTGACCGCTGGTACCAAAGGCATTCACATGAAAAAAACAACAGTCCCACAGAACCACAAATAAAAAAACATGTATTGATGATACTGTCAATAAGCAACAGAGCTACTCAACCCCCCCCACAGCTGGCATGACATGATGATGAAAGCCTGTTGGCGCTGTGAAGAGCAGCTAACTACACAGGGTAAACTAACAGCCCTGTTCAGCAGGAGCAAAATGAAATACAACACTGGAGACACAAAAACAAGCCTGTTCTTTCATTTTGTGCCTACTGAACACTAACTTCAGGCCTTCCTGTGGTTTGTGGCTTGAACATGGAGAGCACAGTGCCAATCCCCAGTGCAGTGCCTCAATTCCATTTCAACTCAAGAACAATATTTTTACCCTCAAAATCTTCTAATTTCTCTTCAATGACAATAAGCCTGACAGAACTTTAGTGCTTTAGCTTCCTGACTTAAAATGGAATTGACCCCTAAGTACTCTGGTGCAGTATATGAAACTGGGCCTACCTGTGACTGGCTAGAGGACACAGTGGACAGTGCAGTACATTTGGGCATGCAGGGTGACACTCACCTCCTTGCTGGTTATAGATGATGTTCTTACACAGCAGGTCATTGTGGCAGAGGACTACAGGAGAGCCCAGCCCAGAAAGGCTCTGCTTCATCCACAGCATCTCCTGTCGGAGTTGTCTACGACTAGGGACCTCACTAATTAACCTAGAACCGAGAGTGTGGAGGAAATAAGGAAATGGGGTTAAATCTAGGAAACCATTGTAAACAGAAAGACATTATCTCATATCTGTAAAAACTGTAAATAGCCCACGTATAGATCTTTTGTTTATACAACCCTGAGAAGTTGGGATACTATGGAATTTTAAATAACTAACCAAGAGATTCATTTGAAATCTTTTCACACTGTACTATATTGAAAACACATTAACACATTGTAATATTTTATTTTGTTAATTTTATTTGAAAATATACACTAATTTCAAATCTGATGACTGAAATACTCTCCAAAAAACGTTGGGACAGTCGACTGTTTACCACTATGTAACATCACCTTTTCTTTTAAAGGAACACCCCAGACCCATAAACGGAAAATGAATTGATCCCAAAAAAAAAATTCCACTGCATTTCAGCCCTGCTACAAAACGATCAGCTGCCATCATGTCAGTGATTGTCTCGTTAACACTGCTGAGTGTTGACGAGGACAAGGCTGGAGATCACTCGGTCATGCTGATTGAATAACAGACTGGAAGCTTTAAAAGGTGGTGTTTGAAATCATTGTTCTACCTCTGTCAACCATGGTTACCTGCAAGAAAACACATTCCGTCATCACTGCTTTGCACAAAAAGGGATTCACAGGCAAGGATATTGCTGCTAATAAGATTGCACCTATCGCAACCATTTATCGGATCAACTTCAAGGAGGGAGGTTAAATTGTTCTGAAAAAGGTGTCAGGGTGCCCAATAAAGTCCAGCAAGTGCCAGGACCGTCTCCTACAGCTGCGGGATCGGGGCACCACCAGTGCAGAATTTGCTTAGGAATGGCAGCAGGCAGGTATGTGTGCATCTGCACGCACAGTGAGGCAAAGAATTTTGGAGGAAGGACTGGTGTCAAGAAGGGTAGCAAAGAAGCCACTTCTCTCCAGGAAAAACAGCAGGGAGAGACTGATATTCTGCAAAAGGTACAGGGATTAGACTGCTGAGGACTGGGGTAAGATCATTCTCTCTAATGAATCCCCTTTCCGATTGATTGGGCCTTTCGGAAAACACCTTGTCCAGATAAGACAAGGTGAGCAATACCATCAATCCTGTGTCATGCCAACAGTAAAGCACCTAGAGACCATTCACGTGTGGGGTTGCTTCTCAGCCAAGGGAGTGGGCTCACTAACAGCTTTGCCTAAGAACACAGCCATGAATAAAGAATGGTACCAACACATCCCAAAGCAACTTCTCCCAACCATCCAAAAATAATTTGGTTATGACCAATGCCTTTTCCAGCACGACAGAGCACATTGCCATAAGGCAAAAGTATGTATAAAATATGTAAAAAATGTATATCAATGATGTTCCTCGTGCCTCCGGTGACTCTCAGATTCACCTCTATGCAGATGACACCATTCTATACACATCCGGCCCTTCATTGGACTCTGTATTAACTAACCTCCAAAAGAGCTTTGACTCCATTCAACATACCTTCTATAACCTTCAACTGCCCTTAAATCCCACCAAAACTAAATGCATGCTTTTCAATCTCACACTTCCCATACCCGCCAACCTGACTAGCATCTCCACTCTGGATGAGTCCAAACTGGAATATGTGGACACCTACAAATACCTACGTGTCTGGTTAGATTGTTCACTCTCATTCCAGCGTCACATTAACACAACCCAATCTAAAATAAAATCTAGAATTGCGTTCTTATTCAGAAACAAGGCCTCCTTCACCTATGCTGCCAAAAAGACCCTGGTAAAAATGACCATCCTTCCAATCCTTGATTTCGGGGATGTCATTTACAGAACTGCCTCCACCTCCCTACTTAAAAAGCTAGACGTAGTCTATAATAGTGCAATTCGATTTGTCACCAATGCCCCATTTAACACCCACCACTGTGACCTATATGCATTAGTGGGCTGGCCCTCATTACACACTCGGCGCCTGAACCACTGGTATCACCTAATTTACCAATCAATCCTAAGAACCCCCCCCCTTACCTAAACTCACTCCTCACCATTGCCTCACCCTCCCGTAATCTGCACTCAACCAGGTACATCTCCCTGATCACTCCTAAAGCCCACATTTCTCTTGGCCGAAATTCATTCCAGTTCGCCGCAGCTAATGACTGGAACGAGCTACAGAAGACTCTGAAACCTGTGACCACTGTCCCCCTCACTTCCTTTAAATTTACAATTAGCAGAGCTTCTGCCTAACCACTACACCTGCTGACCCCCCCCTTCACATGTGCACTACCTTTCCCTATCTGATCCATTACCGTAGCATTTTGCCAAATAAGCACCTCTGTATATACTGACTTGAACAGTATATTTTTTTGAATATATTATTCACAAACTGTTATATGCACTGTTACCATTTGCGCAGTCATACTAGTGTTAACTTATTCATTGTATTTGCCTGCCACCCTATATAATAATTCAATCTACCTCTGAATCTTTGATTTCTTTGCACTAATTGTACATGTACTTACATCTACCTTGTTCAATTTTGACTTTATTTTTTATCTTTATTCCTTACTCTACCCTTTGTGTAATTCTTGTGTATTTGTATTCATGTGTAACACTGTCTGTACTTGCACCTTTTTGCTTTATCTTGGCCAGGTCGTCGTTTTAAATGAGAAATTGTTCTCAACGTGCCCACCTGGTTAAATAAAGGTAAAATAAAATAATAAAATAAAGAATGGGCTATCATCAGTCAGGATGTGGCCCAGAAGATAATTGACTGCATCCCAGGGCAGACTGCAGAGGTCTTGAAAAAGAAAGGTCAAAACTGCAAATATTGTCTCTGCATAAACATCATGTAATTGTCAATAAAAGCATTTCACACTTATGGAATGCTTGTAATTATACTTCAGTTTACCATAGTAACTACTGACAAAAAGGTCTTAAGAGTACTGAAGCAGCAAACTATGTGGAGACAAATAATTCTCAAAACATTTGACCACGACTGTAGATCATTTATTGTTAAGTAGCATGTATTTTCAATTATTTCTTTCAGTAAAAGATTTTGTATATTTGAGTTGTTATATTTCGGTTGTTTACAAACTATACATATAAAACGGACATTTATTTATACATGTTCCAATGGTCATATATAAAGATGTACTTTAGGCCTTTTTTAATTCTAAACTGTAATTAGACTTACACTATAATAGTGGCATAAAATGAACAAAAAAGTTGATGATTGCAATTGTGTGACAATTCATTAATTGTCAACTAAAATATCATGATGGTGAGACAGCCCTAGTCACAAGTAGGGTTGGGTATCATTTGGATTTTAACGATTCCTATGTCGAACCGGTACTTTAAAAACAATTTCCGATTCCTAAACGATTCCTAAACCGATTCTTGAAAAACTGAAAAAATTCAAAAAATTAAAGAAAGGCTCTTATAGAGTTTTGTTATAGAAAATTATTTAAATTTAACAATATATTATAGACACCAGTTTTCCGTTACGCAGCTTTTGCCTATTGTAGGCTAATTAAGAGAGTATATTACCAGATCATTTGTGGCCTGTATTTTGTTGGTTAATCCGCTGGTGTACCTTGTCTTGTTCTCGATCTGGACATGTGTATGTTATTTTGAGTATCTGATTAAAACCGCCATAACTGCGATTGCATCCATTCATTGGGACTGAGCGTGACAGCAAGACTGTACGACGTGCTCTCCTGACTTATTCTTTTGCGCTACCGTATCTCAGACGTTCTCCCAAATGACGTTCTCAGGAAACTATTTTGAAAACATGATTTAAAATGTATGCCAACATATTTATGGTATTTTTACGTTGAGCTGCCCGTTTTGATATTAGGCTATATTCATCCTTCTATTACGTTGCACCTGCATGTTTCATTTCGCCGGAATTCATGCAAGAACATTCCACACATTCCATAGCATTCTAAATTATATATTAATGTTCACCGTTAAGGTTAGCTATGTGGTTACCATTGATTGTATATGTTGTTACTGAGGTTAAAGGTTAGGATTAAGATTAATGTTACTAAAAAATATTATAAAATAATATAATGTGCAACACGCTTGCATCACGCTGGAACGGAGAAAAACACACAAAGCATCCATCTGGATTTGAACTCGCAAACTCTGGGATGAAAGTTAGGAAAGTTTTTGGCATTTTAAAAGTAGCCTACATTTACGGTATCTAGCTAACAGTAGACTACAGAGAAAGTGTGATATTTTTACGTCCGTTTCGCAGCATCAGAGGGAAAATACTTCAGTCGACACATTAAGTGGAATCGAAATTAGGAACCGAAATTTGCGTTCTGATCCGGTCCGATTCCTCCCGGTTGCGTAGGAACCGGTTCCATAGTGGAACCGGGTTTTGGTACCCAACCATAGTCACATGAGGAATGCTCATTTGATATACATTCAAGAGTTCTGATGGAAAGATCCAGACTACCAGTGAGTATGAGTAATGTGAAGAAAATGACTGGCCCAATTTATTATATCAAGGCAGAACGGCATGCTAAATATTCTTAAAGTTTAATTAGAAATGCCTTTTAAAGCTATTGCATGCTAAGGAAGTCTCTGATTTATGTAATTAGCACATATGACAACAGAAATATGATTTGATTGATGCTTACACCTGACTCCAAATAGGGCTGGGAGGTATACCGGAAAAAACTATATACCGATATTCATGTATGTAGCGGTATGCTATATTCGTTACCGGTATTTTTCTCATGTCATTCCGCCAGCTGCAACAACTGAGAATAATCTTATTTTGGAATAAACTGCGCCCCTAAAATCTTAATGCCCACTGCGGGACACACACAAACACACGTGAGAAACAAACACCTGGAAGTTAGATAAACGGTGGAAAAAAACAATGGAGGGTGCAGGTAGAATTATCCGCGCAGCAGAAAGCGAAAAATGTGTTGTTAAAAAGGGTGCAACGTCGATAGTGTGGACATGGTTTGGTTTAAGATCCCGTTTACACGTACACGGACGGTTATTTTGAAAAACTGAGATATTTCCCTTCGTTTACACGCAAACAGAGAATTCGCCCTTGAAAACGATTCTTTCTAAAAACTCCGGCTAAAGTGGAAATTTTTTAAAACTCCATTGGCATGTAAACGAAGGAAAACGGAGGTTTAGGCAGCAGACGTCACAGTATGCGCCAGAAGTGCGACCTATGTTTACATTTTCATCTGGCTACTTTTGGGAATCGTGGGCAACCTACACCGTTGGCATGCTCTTGATATATACGCTTGGTTCTATTAGCGCATGCACTCAACCGATGTTATAACAAGGGAAAACTTATGGGGGTTGTTTGGCTGGAGTTCAAAGGCTATTTTTCCATGCCCAGAACCTGTGAAACCAATCTGATTGTCAGAACTATACCAGTAGTTAATCTAGTTAAATGACAGTGGGACTTTTTTGTAATTCATAAACCTAAGCAAGTACTGTGGTGGTGCCATGACATGCCACGGTTCAGTACTAAAGCCATAGACAGCAGATAGGCTTGTTTTTTTGTGGTTGCAAAGTTATTTATTAGTATTCCTGCAATTAATAAAGATTTAAACAATAGCACTACTTTTACTTACTCAGTCTTGTTTATTGGTGTTCCAACAAAAATCATAATGAACGAACAAATTAATTTATTTCAACCCTTTACTTACAAAATTAAATACCTTTAAATACAGGGATACCGTCAAACATTTGAAAAATATCGGGGTATTAAATTTAAGAAATACCTCCCAGCCCTAACTCCAAATACCACAAACTATATCTAGACCATTTTAAATATCTCAAACAGCATGGAAACAGGCCACCCACACACTACCTAGGCTGCATTCAGGTCCTCGATATTGGGACCCAGTTTACAGATAGCGCTCACCTGGTATTCATTTCTGAGTCTTGGAAGAACTTAGGCACCAGGGAGAAGTACCTGCCCATCTTTAGCCACAGGTCCGACTGAGGCACCCATCCGTTGTGAGCATGGATGCCATGGTACTTAGCCAGCTGCCTGGCAATGAGCCTGCCAAAAGTTAGACACAAAGGGGGTGGAACTAAGACAACAGCTCAAAATATGGATGCCAAATCTGTAAACCCTGGTTACAAAATGGGCTCACGCACACCATGCATTAAACATTTTTGGAAAGAAGTCGCATTACGGAGAAACCTGAAATTGTTAGTCCTAAACGCAAAGGTTAGATACCACCTAAAGCTAAAGCTGTATTTGCTCCGGTTTTACCTGAGATTGCACACATCTGGACTTCCATGTGGCATTGTGTACTAGCTAATGGATAACTCCTTCAACATTGTAATATGAAGTGGGTCGTGTCTTGGTGATATGGGTATGTCATTGAGTCCCAGGAGGTTAGTGAAGTTCATGTGAATATTGTGGCCTCAGGAAACAATGTTGGCCGTTAAAACACAGGACAAAGATCACATTCAAGGTCAGCAATGTGATTGAAAGCTGATCCAGAATCTATGGTTACAGAAAAGACCTGTGATTGTCTTGGCTGACACGGCTGGGGAATATGCCAAGGGAAGTGCATGTGTATTGTGGTTAGATCAAAATATGGCTATACTTGTGATATTACATCAGTTTGTGGTGTATTTTGGACAGGGGTTCTCTAGCTGTAGCTTAATATGGCCTGATTGAAGCGGCAATACAGTAGGGAATTAGAATGGTGGAAAGTAATGTATAAACACAGTAATTGTCTGTTTAAATAACAGAAAGTAATGTATAAAACACAGTAATTGTCCGTTAATATGCGAAAACTATTACACTGGAGTGATTATTTAAATCTATTAACAATCACTGTGTTTACAAATTACATTTCATAACACTTCATATCAGATATCATTATGAAGGAACTGTCTCTGAAATAATAAACTTTATTGGCAGAAATGTACCAGTGCTTCCTCATTTTTTGAGTGTTTACAGAGTTAAAAGGGGCACTGTAGAATTCCTTGCAGTGACAATGATTCCCTGCACTATTCAGGACTATTTTACCATTTAAACAGGAATTGCAATGAGGTCATAATATAAGTTCCACAACGTTTGTCATTATGAATGTGACGGTATATATTTGATATAAACTCAGCATTTTACACTGTACATTTGAGTGAAACAAAACACTGCATATTGTAGAGAATCATTATCTCTTATAGAGTGGGACATTTTTGCCCGCTGTGGCTTGTGGATGTCAAAATTTTAACCCCAATTCAAATATATTAGACAACACACTGGCATCTTCTGAATTGCTTCAACACATTGAATTATTAGGACCTTTCTTCTCACATGCAAATTACTAAAGTGACATTGTGAAAAAAAGTCTGAGACAAATGTTTTTCAGATGACTGCTAAATTTCTCAACCCGATACCATATATATCACTTTTCAGATTTTTTTAAATATCAAGGAACAGTTTAGTGTTTGGAAACTGCTCAATTCAAAGAGAAAGTAGTTCTGTTGTTGCAGCTCAGATTCTAAAAATAGCTCATTTAAATGTGTGGTGTATATACAGCCATGTCCAATTATAGTAGACCTATTGTCCAGAGTGTTCATAGACTAATGATAATTCTATAAATATAAAAGACATAGAATAATGAACACTATTGTGTATTATACATGGAGTTCTTCTAAGATTATGGCATGGTAGGATAGCTCAAAGTTTCTGCAAGGTAAATATAAGGGAGGGTTTAGTTATCAAGGCTTGTAGGAAAGAGTTGTTTTGCTTAACAGGTTTTGCTTTAGTGAACTCCTTCCACACTGTCACAGGAGGCATTGCCTTATGGTGGCTGTAGTTCTACCTGTACATTGGCAGGCTGCGAATGTGTTCAGGCTCAAGTGCCTGGCCCTGTAGGAACTCGTAGCAGAGGCCATTGTTGAAGGTACAGTAGAGACGTGGGGCGCAGTGGTGTGCGTGGA
Organism: Umbra pygmaea; assembly: GCA_016801145.1. Classification (NCBI taxonomy): domain Eukaryota; kingdom Metazoa; phylum Chordata; class Actinopteri; order Esociformes; family Umbridae; genus Umbra; species Umbra pygmaea. The sequence continues at coordinate 2,897 of JACXGM010020152.1, read as the reverse complement.
GGACCCGGAAACTCTTCACCTCGTTTTCTCGGTCCACAAAAAGCTCTGTCTTGTTACCATAGACCCTCACCAAGACCACATCCTCCATGACCCCATCCATGTAGCAGCCTAGCAACTTATTGGTGATTCCATCTGTGAAAAACTGAAGGAATGTAAAGACAGAAAGAATTAAGTAAAATGTAGGGAAATGATAAGTAGTCAAATTTCTGCAATATCCAGCATACTTATTTAACAATGCTTCTCTGGATGTTCAATGATTGGGATCATTTTTATAACCAAACCCTCCTTTTCCCCCAGACTTGTTGTGATAGCTCCCAAGTCTTTATGATGCTATTTGTTAACATATGCTCTCTAACAAATTCTGGGGCATTTAAGAAACAGGTGCATTTATTGAGAGCTCATGTGACACTTTAATTGCATGAAGGTGGACACCATTCACCTAATTAATTCCAGGTTGTTACACTGAAAAATGTGGAAATGTCCAAGTTGGGTGAATACTTAAGCAAGTCATGGTAGCTTGTACATTTAGACAGACTAGTGTGCCTATCTCCATTCTGGACCTCTATCAGAAACTGTGCTCTAATATGCATACAACTAGTCACATAGCTCCTGGTTATTTCTCGATTAACTTGGATCAGGTGGAAAATACAGTACAAGAAAAAGAGTGTTTGTATGGGTAGGTTTAATCCCAGTCAGTGGTTGTTTTCATTCCGAATGAAGAGTGTCTGATTTTTGGGTGGGCCAGGCACTCGACTCTGTAATTGCATGCATACACTACCAGGGATTGGCAATGAGTGCAAAGGCATGTCCGGAATTTTATTTTGCAGGAGCGAGCAATGACTGGCATGTGCTGATTCCTTGGTTTGTGATCATACATGAATGAATGAAAACAAGCACCCTAAATCTGTGTTTACCTAGTGAAACCACACACCCCTGTTGTTTTTAAGGGACCTAATTCCCATAATCTCATTCTGTTATTATTTTGAAAGGCACATTAAATGTGTGGCTAGTGTATCTTGATTGGTGAATACCATGCAGACACTGATTTTGAGACTAGGGGAAAAAAATTGTTTCCTTAAATGAAAGTGTGCAAACCTGTTGGGTTTTTGAAACTTTGCCCTGGCAAACCCCACAGCTAAGAGATGCATGAATTACTAAGCTATCTGGTGTCAACAAAGTTTCTCAATTGGATAAGTGTGGCAGATGTACTATGACGCATTAAGAGAGACACACTGAAAGAAAATATGATAACACTTGCTGCCCAAATTTCATACCCGTCCCTTACTTTAAACTGTATGTTCAGGAAAGGACCTTGTCATTTTATTCAGTACTCCATAGCATTCTTTTGATATTTTCAAGCCATTTACATGCTTGTAAACTAAGGTCTGCAGAAGAAGTCGACAGATAGCTTGTTTGGCAAAATGTTTGCATCAGTAATTGTAAGGTTGAAGGTTCAAATCCCTGAGCCAGTAATCACAAAAGTATCCTGCTGCTGTGCCAGCAAGCAAGGCACCTAACCCTAAACACCAATTTAATAGGTGGGCAACTCAGTTATCAGGCCTAAGCGTAGAGTTTTTTCAGAGCGATTTAACAGTTGGAAGGCCATTCAAGTAGATTTCTGCCAATGTAAAATTCTACTTCCCAGTTGGTAAGGAATATAACATTGCCGTAGATCAAACAGTCCATGCAAAACTAGCTACAGTAGACTTTATAAACCTACCCTGGTTCCTCCCTCTCGTGGTACCATTGTAGGCCTATATATTTCTGCATACTAATTTCTTAAGCTTGGAAGATATGAATGTAATAGTAATTACACATTTAATTTTATAGTAATACAAAATTGGCACAAGAGTAAAACGTATTAAATAAACATTGACTCGCCAGTTATCGGCGCATAAAGTCCACCTATACTTTAAATCAATATTGAAAGTGAATACGCCTATACTTTGTTGCACTGTAATCTAGTGATGGGATACAGAACGTAAGAGTAAATTAAGGTCAGGCAATAACGGTACAAGTAAGCGCCCTATAAATTCGCTGCCTCGGTGTATCACCAGGCGTCGCCTCCATCGGTTGATACAGTAGGCGAGCAAGTTGACGCAGCTTCTATTTCAAAAGGCGCAACACCTCCAGTTTCAGACTTACGTAATATCTGCCCATGCACTAAGCAGTAAGCGACATATGACGACGGGATTGGTCTCCTATCGTCATCGTAGAAATTTATAATAAACGAATACGTCGAATATGACAAATGTAATAACTACCGTACCTTAATTTTGACCTCGGATGGTTTCCAGAATGGTCTCAGTTCTTTGATCAGTCTCAATGCACCAGATCTGTAATCATTCTCGTCTAGTGTGACATCTATTTTGGGAACCGCGGGCGCCTCGTCGGGTACATGGATATAGTTGGCCATAATTAAAGATTCCGGGTAAATTAACAAGAAGTTCACTGCTGGTAGCTGCAAATGCGTTTGTATGAAATCCTGGGTGCGAAGGTAAAAATCGTCTTGCTTCTAGTACGGCAACGCCTCTCAGAAAATCCCACCCCAAAAAATAATATATTAAGCGGTGCATGCTGGGAAATACGTGACTAAAATGTCGTCCGCTGACGTCGAACATAATCCCTCGGATCATATGATCATTCGTAAGAGCACCTTACAGAGGACAGTATACATCCTAGAATTACAGAGGACAGTATTATGGAATCCCAGGACCGCCAAAATGTAGTAAAAGGAAATTAGGATAATTAAATGTTTATCATTTCCATTGCCTACTCTAAGCCAATTAAGTAAATTAAAAAAATACATTGTTTTACTTTTTCAATCATCAAATAACAAAGTAAATTTAAAAAAGACTTCATTTTACTTTTCCATTTATTATTTAACAGTTGAATAG
>JACXGM010020151.1:6000-18074 GCA_016801145.1 Umbra pygmaea | reverse complement strand
GAGAGGGAGAGAGAGGGAGAGAGAGAGAGAGAGAGGGAGAGAGAGAGAGAGAGAGAGAGAGAGAGAGAGAGAGAGAGAGAGAGAGAGAGAGAGAGAGACAACATGATCTGAGCAGTGGTCAGAAAGAATCAATATCCAACACTTGGTTCAAGTGTGAAGCAATTCAGGTTCTTCAGAACAATGCCTTGAGGGAACCAGTTTTGTATCTAGAACTCCAACGCATTCTCATGGTTATATGTGGGTTACCGTACATAATGGAAATGTTGCTGCATTACGTAGACAGACTTACCATATTGCCATTCAAATGTGAACTTTCGTATGTATTGAATCGCCATTCTACCGGAACATTTCCAAGAACAGACAAATCTGGGAATGTTTAGTTCAGGCAGAACATGCTATATTAGTGAGGTTAGGGTTAGAGTAACCTGATGTTTAGGTTAGGGTAAGGTTAAGGTAAGCTGACTTTTTTGCGTTGCATAAGCGTACAAGGATTTACATTTCCCTGACTCGAAAACTGAATATTTTGTTTTTTTACAATATTTACGTATCACCATGAGAACAGCCTGAGAACTGTTTTAGAGAACAATGTTCAGTATAACTTGGTTTAAGAGAGATGAGTTTATAGTTTTTCATGGCATTTCATCAAAAAATATTATTGAAGAAACAAAAAACTTTTATTTAACAGATCCTGCTATTAGCAGCACAACCAGGTGGACATGGGCAAGGTTGACCAGGTGGGTGGTTGGATATAACATCAGGAATTTTCAGCCAGACACTAAACAAGCAACACCACCAGGTGGACTTTTGTCTTGAACAACAAGGAGTCTACCAGCCAGTTAGGCCTGAGGTGTAGACCAGTTAAATGGGACACCAGAAAACTTTGAGTGAGCGTTCCTTAGTTACACAAGCATATCTCAGTATATAAATGAAGAGGCCAAAACTACTTTGCTAAATCTAAATTTGTGAAATAGGAATGTATGAAAGGTTGAATTACATTCTAGGGAACTAAATTTAACAACCGAATAATGTTAAATATGAACATATGAAGATCTTGACATAGCATGTAAGTATAGACTTTGCTAAGGCGGTGGTTCGAGGACGGTGGATGGCCGTTTTGTTTTTGCGACTTTCATGCCGGTGATCGCGAGTTCAAATCCAGACAGACACGTTGTGTGTGTTCTGTTCTCCATTGCAGCGTGATACAGAGAGGCAGTTTTTTTTGTATTGTTAACCCTAACCTTAATCCTAACATTAACCTCAATAACGTCATGCCTAACCTTAACCATTAGTAACCTCATGTCTAACCTTAACCCTAACCTTAACTGTGAATGTTTAATATAATTTAGAACAGTATGGAACGTTCGGAATGTGTGTATTGTTCTCGCATGAATCCACGGAAACGAAATGTCCAGGGGCAATGTAATACAGTAGAAGGACGAATATAGCCTAATAGCAAAACGTGCAACTCAAACTTAAAAAACCCATAATATAAATACGTTGGCTTGTTTTCAAAATAGTTTCCTTAGAATGTATTTTGGGAGAACTTCTGAGATGTGTGGTTGAAATCAAACTGAGTCACCAACCAAGCTAATGCAAAAGGAACAAAAGCATCGATTACACTTGATTAAGAGGCTCACACTAAAAGGACATTCATCATTCTTTCAGACCATTCTCATCAAGGAAATTCACTCCATCTTCTATGGTCCAAGAGTGACATTTCTAAAGACCAAGTAACAGAATTAAAATGAGAGTCAACACTATGATACAATATAATCACAAAATCCATGTAAAAATACAAGATAAATGGAAATTAACCTCTGGGGTCCTTTTCTTGATTACATCTATTTTGTTCACTGACAAACCAAGTGAAAGCCTACCTAAAGCTTTCAGACAGTCATTTTGACAGGAAAGCAGATGTTTAGGAAAGCGATGTGGAGAGAAATTGTAAGTTGGGACACATCTAACCCACTGGGCAACGTCTTTCCAACCAAAAAGACGTCTTCTCAACGTCTTCTCAACGTCTTCTCAACGTCTTCTCAACGTCTTCTCAACATCTTCTCAACATCTTCTCAACGTCTTCTTAATGTCTTGTGCCCAGTGAATGAATCATTTACAAGAAATATGTATGTATATAGGCTAGTACACATCTTATATACGTATATAGGCTAGTACACATCATTTTGTAAGTTTAACACTACATTTTAACTTACTAGATTTTTTCCATTTATGCTTTACTCTGATTACATTCGTAAAATTTGAAGATGGCTCAATATTTCTTATTGGGACCATAAGTCTGTTTTGCCATGAACTACTGTATCTTTCCTGAATCGAGCAGCCAATTAAGCGCTTCTTATTTAGTAGACAGGTTGATTCAGGTGTGCAGAGTCCCAAGAAGGGGTTTGGAAACCCCTGGCCTATGTAATTAATTTGCTTTTACATTTACCTCGTGGCAGACACACTGCCCCCTTTTGGGTATTGAACCATCAATCTTGCCTGGAAAGTCATCAGTCTTCTAGCATGTGAGCTACAGTGAGTCTTTGATCACCATTTGAATTGAAGGATACACATCTTGACACACCAATATTACTTTTCAAAGAACTGTTCTTGTCACGGTAAGAGACCTGCATTAAAAAAACATATAGAAGAAATAATTCTCCCTGGAACCATCAGCACAAATAACCCATTAAGGGTACAATATGTAGTTTTCTAAAACAATAACAAAAGACGTACTTTGCATTAAAAAGGCAAACATCACTACATCTATATTATATATATTTCATAGTTGTGTACTTACATTATCCTAAATGTTTTCAACAACTTTCAAACCCAGAGAAATTTGTAATATAATTCAAAGACACGGGACATTTCATTTTGTCTTCCGTCAATGGCGTCATAAAACCTTTGACTGCTGTCGTTGCTCTATGTTCCAGGGAACCGCCAAACATAACGTGAATAAAGTTATAATATTTTTAACATTACATTACTTTGTCAGTGAACATTTTTTCTGCCGGAGACGCTAGATTGGAAGGTTGTCATTGACGACGATAACAAACCCATGATCCCACGCTACTTCCCAACGTCATCCAAGTACATCTTTTGCTATTGTTTTGATTGAGAGACCCCTAGTGGCCAAAAACGACATATTGTACGTTTAAACAAAGTTGTGGGGGATGGAACAGCTCCAACCAGTAATTGCTTAATTAATCAATCAGGAGATAATTTAGAACTCCCATTCCAAACTTTTAATGTTATCAACTACTCAAATGAAATATTATGCACTTATAGCAATAATTAGTGTGAAAATTAAATGAAAATGTAATCATTTTCCTAAATGTTGCATATGTTATTGAATCCAGGTCAATGGTATAAAAGTTTAGTACCACCACAGACAACAATGTCAGAGGTAGCATGGAAAACTAATTATGCTTTAATAGGTCAAGAAATGATTTATCCTTTATAGACCCATTGCTTTCATTCAAGAAAATTCTGTGTACCTGGTTTCACCCGGAACCTCAGAGCCAATGAACAACCTTTCTAGAACACTTTTTTAATGTACTCATCCTCAAATGTAATGAGAGATATATCATGGTTCCAACCACAGGGTCTTCAACTAGGTTTCAACACATACAGACACCTGCTCACTACCAACACTGTGCTAACGGCTCCTTGCTATAAAATAGTATGGAAAAAACATTAGGAAATAATCCTGACTGTCTGTTAACCACAGCAACAGTTGAAGGACAATTCTTCTTTTAAAGGGTCTTGTACTTTGATCTTTATACCAAAAACATCTAATCTCTGTTCTTTTGTTTGCAATTTCTTATTATTTACCTCAGGATAAATGAATTGGAAAGCAAGCATTTCTCTACACCTCCTTATAAATCTGCCCACTTTGTACCAAATCAATAACCTTGACATTCGTGAGTTTCACATACCTTTAAAAAATAAACCTAAAGGAACAAAATTGACTCTTAATATCTTCTTGAAAACTGTCAGGTTTTATCAATTGGTGCATTCCATCACATTCTCCTGTCAATTTCATTCTTCTTCAACCTCTCTCGTCTATACGCATATAGTAATATCAATGTTAATAATAGTAACAACTGTTTTCGTTTCATTACAATAATCAGCTTTGTCATGGTAATAATAATAATCATCCTAATATTCATCGAAATAATATGCTAAAAACATCTCAAATGTTCCTCTGTTTAATGTCCCCTTAAGACAGGTCTCAGGTGCGCTCACAGATGAAAAGGGCCCAGGTTACCATGAGCAACCAGAGACCCAAATGGCTTGAAACTTGACAAACAGGATTTCTGTCCTCACCTCATGGACCTCACCGAAGGATAATTTAAACTGCTTGCCTGCAGGCCCAACAGAACAGTGTCCAATTCTAAAAGAGGGAGATACAAGTCGGAACGACACTCAAAAACATGCAAGACAGACACTTATGCACACACAGACATGCACGTGCCATCACATGTAACTCAGAAGTGGTCGTAGAGGATTGAGAAGCAACTCCTCCTCAGGTGAATGGAGAGATATTGAGAGGATGAGGTCAGATTGGTTCTAGCTAGATACACCCACAAGTTATTTGTGTACTTTGTAACACAGATACTGCCGACTGCCAATATTAGCGCCTCAGGCCCTGCTCTTCATGGTCCTTCTATGCAGGAGAAGGATTTACTTATTTATGTGAATAAATAAGAAGAGCAGTCATTGGGAAAGTCCATCAAAAATCCTCAACCTTGTGACAATGTCCTTACTGGGATGATGGAATCCGTTATGAGCCTTATTTGAGCAGGCAGGTTCAAATATGTCTAGAAAAGTGGAAAATACAAAACAGAAGGCAACAAATCCAAAAGTCACACAGTGTGCCATCCGACCTGTACCATTTTGACCGGTGCCAATGACGTAAGCAGATACATGTGTGTCGAAGCTGAGATTCAGTTAAAAAGCAATAGCGAAATTATCAGACGCAACATCGTTTACGATATCCTTAACATATCCATACACTTGTAAATCAGTGCCCATTGGACAAACAGGTATTACGTAACTACTGCAACCCCCAACTCTATCATTTGAGTCTAATGACTATCAATTTACAGCCGACAAAATAATGAGTATTAAATGGAGGACAGAAGAGTGTTTCCCCTGAAGTTTCAATGTTATTTTGTTAGTATACACTTTCCAGCTGATGTTTTCAAGGGTGTACTGAAATGCTTCCCACTGAGTAACAGATATTGACAAGATGTTGGAAATACATACTGTCAAAATAAACACAAATCACAACCAAATAGGAATCTGTGTATATGCTGGTTCAAGTAGGACTCGGAAAAACACTACAAAAATAAAAAGCAGGATTACAAATGCATAGACGTGACCAGTGTTCACAATGAACACAACAGCATGGGCTTCACGTGCATATGTTTGTGTGTTGTGTGTGAGAACAAGACATAAACTATGTGCATGGTGAGTGTACAATGATATTTGGTCTGAATACCAAAAACAGAAGACTGAAGGTCAATGCTGTACATTATACTGTGTAATAAAGTCACACAGTCAAACACAAGTTTTACTCTGAAGGGTATAGCTCCTGCTCTAAAACAGACCTTTTCAAATGCAACAACAACAACAACAACAACAAAAGCATGCCTGTCAGAAGAAGAAAGTACTAAAGAGCTAGACTGACATCTTCAGTAACTATGAAAAGTCGTGAGTTGGGAATGTCATTGTTTACCGTCATAACTTCCACAACAGTCACACTGTACTTCCCAATTCGCTGTGTTGCTAGATTCATTCAGGCATCACTACTCATTTTGATTCTCAGTTGAGGTATTCGTTCAGGTGCAGAAGCTCCAAAACATGAATGAGAAAAACATTCTATAAGAAGAACAAACACTCAAGGAATGTGTCAGTACTCAGTTGAGGTAAGCTCCTGCCCAAGTCAAACACGGTTTATTTCCTATCACCTAAATTCCACCAGTTTTTTTTCTCTTATCTGTCTTTTTTCTCCTCTCCCGTTCATTCTTTCTCTTTGTTTTTCTTTCTTTTATTACATTCTGGATGACTGACAAGCCATTACATTTTCAGCGAGTTTTGTGAAGGCATTTTATTGTTCAAAAGTCTGACACAGTAGTTATGGGTTTGGAAAAGGTGTTGGCAAAGATACACCAAATGTATATTAATATACCAAATACCATAATTTTAAATGTATCAAAATAAACTTAAAAATACAGCAGCCACACCATGTATCAAACCACGTACTGTAATGGCTTGTTCCAAGCAGAAGAGGCAAGTGCGGTTAACTAGAAGGCATTGTAGCTAGCCGATTCTCATTGGACAACTGTCTATATTTCTTTGTGTAAATACTCGGGTGAACACGATGTGAGCTTAAAAAGAATGGCTTGCAGAATACTGCTCAATCTGTACCATTTCGACCTAGGTAGGTGGTATATAATCTCGATTGCCTTTGTGAGAATTTTTTACAGATTTTACCAATACTGCTATTGCAGTAGCATTAGTGCTCATGCTACATTGGATGTCAATGGTAAATACACTAGCTGATACCAAGCATTGTCCGATAGCTTCTAGCCATATATACTAGACCTCTTGAGAAAAGTTTGAGATTAAACAAAATAATTTCCATACTTTTTGTATTTACATTGGCATGTCTCATGACGGCAATCACACGTTTGTGGGTGTGTCATGGAATGTCCTTCAAGACGTCTCGAGCTGGGTGCGTGAGCACTTAACTCAGAAACTACACCAGCAAATAAATCTACACATAAAGAATCCACGATACACATTTCTTGAGATGTTCCTGAACAATTGTATTTTCATTTGCAAAGCCCGAGGTGCACTGTAAAAAAAATTGAGGTAACCAGTTGCCTTAAAAATGTTAAGTAATGAGTTATGAAAACTTGAGTGTATTTAACTTAAAAAAAAAAAAAATCCACCCTTTCATGTATTTAAGTTAAATGCACTCAAGTTTTCATAACCCATTACTTAACGTTTTTAAGGCAACCGGTTACCTCAAATTTTTTAAGTGAATTCACCTATCAGGGCTTACAGTGTGGGAACTTTCGAAATCTTCTTGTGCGCTGCCTCGGAAAGTCACGTGAAATGTAGCGGCAATTCCAAAGAGACACGCAAGTTAACACGCTACAATTTTTTCTCATCTTGAGCTTTTCTCAAGAGGTCTAAAATATGTGGCTTAAAGCCATCATAATGTAAACGGGAATACATTAACATTCATTAAAACATCTCCCATTAGCGAGCGAGACATTTGGTCATGGTTCTCCTCAGGTAGCCTTGCCAGCCAGCGATTTAGCTACCTGTAGAGAGCAAAACATAACATGTGCAACATTGAAGCATATTTCATAACTCCTCCCTTTGGGACACAGATAAAAAGATAATAAAACAATGTAATTGATCCAATGACTGGCATGTTAATAGGTTGTAGGTTTGTCCTTCTGTGCCATTCTAGAAGGGTGGGGTTACTTCGACTCCCCCACCCCGAGTATCCGCTCCTCTGAGGAAGTAAACGGGTTAAGTGTTAGATAAGAATGCCCTCCCTTCGGACAAGAGACCATATGACTCGATATTCATCCCAAAACACATTTCTCATTCCACTACAACACCAACAGAAAGGACTCCACAAAATTAAGAACAATATACTAAATACATACTGTACTGTATACATAATAGGTGTTTTCTTTTTAAATGCATCTTTAATGATAGGATTCAGAAATTTCAGCCAGTAATCAGCATCTAGGTTAGCTCTGACCCCCGTTTAAACCACACAACAATATATAGAAAAATACCAGTAAGGCTTAGCCTAACCGGCAGCTAGCTACTAACTAAACTAGCCCCTCATCTGACATGATCATGACACACAGGCCAAATGAGCGTTTGTTAAAGTGTGTGAAAAATTATAGAGGGGTTAGGTTAATTGAGAGTAAGGGTTAGATTAATTATAGGTGTAAAGTTGAGGTTCATTTCATATAAAAGTTAGGGTTATGTTTTAGGAATTTTTGATTTTGATTTCCCACAAGGACATTTTGAACATTAAATGTGTTTGTATACGTCTATATTGGAGGTACATGACTGCATGTCAGTCTCACCAAGCCCTGGGCCCCACGCAGCATCCATTATGACTAAGACCCTGGGCCTTGCGGCAGCTATTACAGTCACTTCTCTGCTTGTTAAAGTGGTGCTGTGGGACAATGGTGGGACTGCCCACCGGTCCAGCTGCACCACTAACTGTCAAGACACATTTTTTTTAGGTGATATAATAACGGAAATAAAATGGGGGTACTAACAACCCTTTTTCTATCAGTGACTAATGGTCGCCATCTACGCAGTTCCACCTGAACACAATACTGTACATTTCACACAACACATGCATCTGCAAACATTAATTTGACTACTTTGTTTTGGAATCCATGTATAATTGTATCAAATAATGCAATATTATTGGTCTTGGCCCCCCGGGTCTCCGTGGAATAAAGTACTTCACCTCCATGTTTTTTTCTAGTAAATATGTTGCATTTGAAATTATATCGATGCTTTGTTTTAATGGACGGTTGTTTTGAAAAACCTTTGAATACCGACCTGCATCAGGCATAGTATTTAAAATGACTAGTTGTGGGGAAACAATCACTTGACCAATAGTTCAGTTCGTAGAGGGTTGGTAGAGCTCGGTTGGTAGAGCTTGGTTGGTAGAGCTCGGTTGGTAGAGCTCGGTGGGTAGAGCTCGGTTGGTAGAGCTTGGTGGGTAGAGCTCGGTTGGTAGAGCTCGGTTGGTAGAGCTTGGTGGGTAGAGCTCGGTTGGTAGAGCTCGGTGGGTAGAGCTCGGTGGGTAGAGCTCGGTTGGTAGAGCTCGGTGGGTAGAGCTCGGTGGGTAGAACTCAGTTGGTAGAGCTCGGTTGGTAGAGCTTGGTTGGTAGAGCTCGGTTGGTAGAGCTCGGTTGGTAGAGCTCGGTTGGTAGACCTCGGTTGGTAGAGCTTGGTGGGTAGAGCTTGGTGGGTAGAGCTCGGTTGGTAGAGCTCGGATGGTAGAAATGCTCTGTTAATTGCAACTGTTAAGTGAATTATGCAGAGCGGCTTTCTATGAACTCATACATTCTAATCAAATCCTTCTAGTGCGCTTACATAGAATGACCTATGATGACGGTCCCTGGATTGACTTATGGCCTGGGTGAAATGAGGGATTTATACATTCCAAATTTCTTGACATCATAACACAACGTGGTACAATTGCATTTTCTCCTCCACACAACCAAGCAGCCCATGAAGGCTGAGAGAGAGCAATAAGTATGACCAGTTGTTTTCTTTAGTTTCAGGCAGACCTGCAAACTGAAGGCCTCAAACTGTAAGACTATGAACTTGGTTGAGACTCCAAAAGCTGGGCCCCACGCAGCATAATTTATGTGATATGAGGGCTCAATATGAGTGTTTCATAAGGTGTTATAGATATACAGCAGGAGGACAAAAAGTCCAACAGATCTTTGATCAATGTACTGTAGACCACTCAGGAACTAGCAGGGTGCAATGCTCACAATAATACAGTAAGCTAAAAATCTGAATAATAACAGGCTGCAAAGAGCATGAAATACTATTCACTAGTAAATACAAGACACAAAATTATTTCCAAAAGCAATAGAATTTAACAAGAAAACAAACACTCACGGTACTTGACAAAAGACAGGAGAAACAGAGGGACTTAACTGTACAGATGAGAGGATAGAGTCCAGGTGACCTTTTTGACAAGACAAGACAGTTCAGTGTTAGATAATGAAGAGCGTTGGGTCAATGTCAGCTTGTAAGCCAGCGAAGCTGAACGCCAGTGTGGGAGGGAAAAGGAGCCTTGAATTTATGTAGCTTTTCTGCAAAAGCCAGCTCAAAACTTTTATTTGCATAAATCACTGAACACTGACTGAACATAAAAAATGACTGAACATAAAAAAGCAATTTCAGTTTAGAAGGATTAGTCTAAAAAATGATATAGTACATCTGCAATCAAGACTGTGATACTGACAACATGGTTGGCAAAAAAAAAGATTGTTGTAAATTTACTCGTGTCAACCAGATACCTAAGGAAAGATTTCATTATACTCTCCACTGGCTTTTCCACTTTCTGTCAAATAGATAAAATTTTACCTGATTGCCAATTGTACTTCCTTACAGAATAAGATGAATATCTATTTAATCCAATTCAATGGATGTCACCTTCAATTATGTATGCCATAGCCCATTGCCTAACATACAGTATCAACAGATTACATTTTATTTTACTATAGCAATCATTAACAAAGTGTACATTCTAGAGTATTAGCATAATACTTTTTCAATCTGTTAACATATTTTGTATAGTTCTAGGCAAATGAAGTTCACCTCCATGTTTATTGTAGTAAATATGTTGCGTTTAATATTTTATGCTTGAGTTTTTTGATGACGTGAGGTTTATACAATCTTGGAAGGACATTAAGGTGTCTCCATATTGTAACAGATATTAATAAACTGTATGTTATTGAAAACTCAATATTGTATTCGTTATCATACTGTTACTGCTATGATATTACAGTGCACTTAAGTTTTTTTATTTGGAACAACATAAATCCTATCTATATCTAGTATTGAATAATAATAATGACAAGGAGCAGTTTCACCAGACTGCTGTCTTTCACTAGATTGCAAGATAAAATCAAAACATATAGATTATTTGGTCGCTGAGATTGGGGCGAGGTTTACTTGTGACAAAACAGTGCTCTGGTCTACAAGTCTGACAGACCCTAGTTTTATCGTACCTTGACTGCGGCCCAGTTAAAGTATACGATCATATGACACAAAGTAGGACATGCAGTTGCTTGTCCAAGCAGAATGTGTAGCCTTCGTATGTCTGTGTAGTGGGTTGAGGTACCCCTCAGTGGTCATTCCTTGGTCTCTCACCTCTGTGAAGCAGGGATTTGTGACATCACATGCACAGGTTGAACTGAAGTTACTTGGTTGGTCAAACAAACTCAGTTTGAAGACAACGTCATTGTGAGGATGTTGTAACTATACCTCATCTCCTTTCTCTCTCGTCCTCTCTCCCTCTGAATTCCTATCTCTGCATAATTCAATGGTAGTTTTACGTTTACGACTTTAAGTCAAGCATAGTTCTCAGCCTACCTCTTATTCATGTTTAGAGAATTGCTTTGTTCACTACAAATACTTTCTTGCATGTGACCTGTGTGGTGCTGACTTGTTTAATGTTTACATTAAAAATGTTACGTAAATCCATTTGAATTATTAGGCTCTTTATTCATTCTGGCCATGACTCTCAAGTTGTTTGCTTGCATTACTCCATTCAATAGATAATGAGACACAAGCTTGTAGATATATATACACAGTCCTTTGTTGTTAAAAAATTATTACACTTAGGTTTGCACACCGCAGACAGTTTAATTTTATCCAAATTAAAAGTAAGATATTTAATAATTTACTAAAATAACTATTTCTAGGTTAAACAATAAACTTTTATTATTTTAACTGAATGGAATGACAGTAAACACATTGGATAAATAACCACTTTTCATACTTTATTCAGTGCACAAGGGTGCATCCAATGTTAACACTAGAACCGCCAGGCCTTCCAAACTACCTATAACCGCCAACTGCTGACGCCCACAACAAATAGCCTACTTATAATACAAATATTATTCAATTATTTATTTTGCTACAACATGAGTGTAGCCTATTTAAAATGTTGAATTATGAGAAGCAGCGTTTCGTTGTTGAAAAATAATCGGCGACAATTCTAAAACACATGATATTCAGTCACTTTAGTTATTACATTATATTGCAAAGACTAAAGTTAGAAGTATTTTATGACATGATAAACATTATTTAGTTAATTCTCAGCCAGGGCTAAAGATCTTTTGTCTGTGGTTATTGGCCATTGAGCCATTGAAAGCATTCATTCAGTGAGAGGTGCTTAGCGCCTTGGTTGCTAGGCGCCTGGGTACCAGATAATTGGCTGGGTACCAACGTTAGGCGGCGTCGGATTTTGGCGGTTTTAGTAGTAATTA